>JAMBLF010001305.1:0-110793 GCA_030578115.1 Leucoptera coffeella
AATATTTTGAGTTGGAAAAAATAAATGTAATACAAAATAAGTTACTTTTTTGAGTAGGAATAATAAAAACATATATTATTATATGAGTAATGTGAACGTTTTACACAAAGATTAATTTATTATTTATATTATTAATCAATGTACGGACTGAATAGCTGAGGAAATGCGTAGTATATGACTATTCTTCTACACGGGTATTGAACTAGGATGCTCGCAAATAGCGTTCAGCTGGTTGACCAGAAGAAAAAGTCTCTACTTTATTAGAGAGATAAAGATGTAAGTTAGGTATATTGATAATAGTAAAAGTTATTTGAACTTTATATAACATTCCTTTGTACATTTTCGTAATAAAAACACATTTACGAAATGTGTCGAATACTACTTGTTCATCGCACAGGTAATAGTTAGTGCTTGTAAATGGCGACACGGCGTGCCATCTGTCACATTGAATTCTACTATCTGGTCAACAAGTGGCTTAGAGGTAGCCATAAAATTATTATGCGATTGCGAAGATGGATACCTGAACCTCTGACAACCCCGCATGGGTTAATTGTCGTAAGCGCGTTGTCTTTTTAACATTTTTTTGTAAGGATGTTGCCCATAAATTTGAAAGAAAAGCCCTAGTCCCTTTGCAACATTTTACAAATTTAGAAAGAAAGCAGCTTAGATTATTCTTTTAAAGTCCTAAAAGAACCTAGGTTGACCTAGGTTCTTTCAAGATCAAAATTGAATTAAACTTTTGAGTCCACTTTTCAGTTTTGGAGTGACTCCATCATAAAGCTAGTTTCAACTAGGTTCCATATAGAGTACTATAAAACTTTACAATTTGTGACGCTGTAACACTTAGAAGATTGTTTTAAAATTTATTGTATCTGCATGACATACATACACATCACGCCTGATTCCCTGTAGAGGGGTAGGCAGAGATCACCGATCCCTATCTGTTCCGATACTGATAAACCACTTTCGCTTCATTGAATTATATTGAATACACACTCGGTGGTTATAAGTACTGTTTGCTTGTAATTTCATGAAAAATACTTCTTGCAGGATAATAATTATATAATTTACCTCATCTTGTTGCGATGGAAAAAGTCATCTTTATATACTTCTTTGCATAGGTCATTGAAAGAAAGGAACGAATTTATTTAATGTATGTAGAAAATAAAAGTTAAAAAACAATTTAATCCTGTCTTAATCTACGTCGTAAAAAGAATGCTAACTAGCTGCCGTTCGTCCCGGCATGTCGTAGGAGGCGACTAGGGTCAATGGAATCGGTTGGCCGATAGATTAGCAACTTGTCACCAATGTACCATTACGACATACATACGTACTAAAAAGTGACCTAGGACGTATTATGTCTCCCAGGTTTTTTTTAACCCAAAATGTAATAAATGACGTGAATGTATAATATACTCGTATGTATCACTACATAGTATAAGACAAAGTCGCTTTTTCTGTCCCTATGTCCCTTTGTATGCTTAAATTTTTGAAACTACATATTGATTTTGATGCGGTTTGTTTTAAAAGATAAAATGATTCAAGAAAAAGGTTTATAAGTAAGATCCATTCAATAGTGGAGCAGGCTATATATCTTATACCCGTGCGAAGCCGGAGCGGGTCACTAGTTTAAAATAATTATTAGTATGTTGCAGTGAAAAGCTACAGTTTCAATATTTGTTTATCAATTGTTTCTGTTTGTAAACTCATTATCTGTCACTTTCAAACTAGCTGCCTGATAAAAATTTTGTGTAATAGAGTTTTACATTTCTATGCCACAAAACATGGCCTTTTCTTTATACGGTGGGCAGCGTGAAAGGTAAAGTTGGACGGGGTAGGCTGCGTAGAACTTATACAGATCAAATTGGACTCATTCTTCTCAAAGCGGGTGTACATACAGAAGTACAAGACACAATGTGAAGAACAGAAGAGCATGTATGAGAAGGTTAATAGATGTGAGTGTAGGAAGAGAGATTTGTCACTTTCGTTCCAGGTTATTCAGTAGAGGCGTGATTATATATATACAAGTATGCCTATGACACCGAAGTACCACAAAACAATTACAGTTAAAACTGCCATACATAAACGCAACACTTATTCAGGTACGCGTAACCGCCACTTAAACCGCACGTCCCACGCATTCCCCATGGCAAGGGAGATTCAGGCCCGCGCCTCCTCATCGCCACTTGTCACCCAGTAATTGGATTATATGAGCCTTGTCTGATAAATTGGGGTGTGGTGTGCTTTATTTTACTCGAGAAAATTAAATTTGTATTGCCATGCTTCCTTAGATGAGGGAAATTTTCAATGTTTAGAGAAAGTGTCTTTTTGTAAAGTGGGTTTATGGTTGTGAAGAGTGGATATGTGGGAGAATGATTTGATGTTTCGGATTTTTGTAAAAATCTAGGTATTGTGCAAAAATACAGATTATTAGACAACGGTTATAATAATAATAATAATATCTTTATTCATAAAAGAGGCAACATAATCACAAATACCTTACTGCCATCACTGAATCAAAACAAAAGCGTCACGCTTCGCTTGGATCTTCCGTTGTTTATCATATTCTAATCTAACCTGCTTAAATTTCTGTTGATAGGTAACATCACATCACTATTGTCAAATAATCCGTGTTTTCGCAAAATGCCTAGGGTTAGGCATAGATAGTTCCATATATGTACATAAATGAATGACACAATGAATCTGCTATCTTCTCTATAAAACACATACTCGTACATACATAAACATTCACGTTTTCCAATCCTTTTCGGGAAGGACAGAATCTTGGAGAAGAGAATATCTCCAAAGTTACTTTTTAGCATAATAATAATATTTAGACATTATTACACCAATTGTACTAGACCCTTGGTAAGTACATATAAGACTTGTGTTAAGGGTACTTGTCAACGTATATTTTAAAAATATATGCATATTATACATAGATAAATACATATATAGAAAATATAATCGACGACCAGACCGGAAAGCAGTGAAAAGCGTAGTTCTTAATTCTGCCTCCACCAGGAAACGAACCCGGGACCTCACGATTAGCGTTTGGGCAGCTAACCGATCGCGCCACGGAGGTCGTCAAGCACAAATTAGGGTTGTGATACTATATGAAACATTGGTGACAAGTTATTAGCTTATCATCCAACAAATTCAATTGACCATTAGTCCCTAAGTTGCCTCCTACGACATGCCGGGAAGAATGGCAGCTAGTTAGATTATTTTGGCTCCCGGACTAGCCCAGGACACTTGTCTTTTTCCCTCACAGAAAATATTAATAGTTCCACATACATATTATGGATATACAAAACACGTTCACAACCATTAACCCTTGCAAGGTAGTCAGAGGTTCAGGTGTCCATCTCCGCAGTTGCGAAGGTAGTTTTCTATAACCACCTCGAACCCATGTGTTGACCAGATAGGCAGTACTCAATGTGACAGGTGGTAAGCCATGTCACCATTTACAAGCACTAACTGGTTTCCTCACGATGTTTTCGCTCATCGTATTATTCGATGCATTCCGTAAATGTGTTTTTATTACGAAAATGTATATTATAGAAATTGCTTCAACTTCATTTCCATTGGTACATGCTCAAGCAGGATTGGAACCCTGTACCCACTGATACAGAGCCAAGCCCCAAACAACTAAACTACGTCAAATTATTTATGTATATACCAATATTATGCATACACCTTGCCTATAAAACAGCAATCTCTATAACCCCTCAACCGGCGTAGTCTGTACCCGACGTTAGCATTGCGGGTGCATTGTCAACCGCCTTTTAATTTGAATGTTTTTGCTGAGCCGGGGCAGAGAGATTGATGGCTCGACCACGCGGGGAATACGGGATCACGCGGGCTGGCCGTGAGCGTGTTGATCAATGGGTTAAAGATTTTGTCGAAATTTAAATTTGGAATTATAGTTTTAAGAGATTCGCGATTTGTACTCTTGATTCATAACTTTATAAGTGATAAGTCCCGTTAGTTATTAATCATAAATTTGGAGTGGCTGTTTTTTTTTGTAAAAGCAAGGTTTAACTTTTGACTTGTTGACGTGATTGACATGTTATTGTATGTACTTAAACAGCATAATATGTAATAGAGATTGTTAGGTCAGCCTTTACATTAGTTTGAAATGGTCAAATGATGATTTTAAACTCTTCCATATCGTATATCGCCCTTTTGTAATTAATCCCTATTTAACGTTTTTAGCGATCCGCGATATATACTCATGATTAATAACTAACGGAACTTATCGCGTATGTTTTTATATAATATACCTCGGGTTAATAATAAAGATAACTTTATTATATAAAAACTTACGCAATAAGTCCCGTTAGTTATTAATCATAATCCCATTTATTTCTTTTGTAATGGAATAAGCATTCAATGCATAATGTTTCGTCGGTGTCATTTAGAACTATTTTTTATGTGTAAAGTTTATTATTTCTCAACTTCATCTATCAATTCTATTGTACAATTTATGTTATTAGATTTAATAATTCTACGAAATATTTATCTCCTAAATTACGCCTACACCAAATGGAACAAAACAACCACACTATAAATATTTACGTCTATTACTATTACCAAATGAATAAACGGACTATCTAACACTCCAATAGTCTTCCTATTCGTCCCACGCAACCCCGAGCAAAGATTAGCTAACAAATCACGTAAAGCTGTGTTTCGGCTGAACTTTTTTGGTCGACAGCCGCTGCCATTGGGCACGAGCCCTTACTGAATATTCGGCGGCTATTCAAAAACTTTCAAGCACTTGGGATAGCAAAAAAGACTTGCTATTCTTAGATTATGGACTTGGGGCTTAGGACCTATGTTTGATGGTAGGTTAAGTAGAGATGATGTAATATATATGATATCTCTTACACACACACACACGACACTCTCAGAACCACACTCCCTGGCCCTATAGTCCATTCGAGTTAAGTAAATAGTGACGTCTTAATATACAAAAGTAAACTGACCAATTAGACGTTAGATAATGAGAAAACAAGTCTCTTCGACCAATGGCGGACAACCGTTGTCACGTCTCATTGGTCAAATCGTGGGAACATGATGACGTCACTATTTTCTTAATGCGAATATACTATAATAACTTTTAAAATGTATTATGTTGAGTATGCTGTCGATTTTCCTTAATAAAAAAATATGTTTTGAGTGTCAATGAAGCGCAAGTGGTCTGTCAGGATCGGGACAGTTGGGGTTCCGTGATCGCTGCCTGTCACTGGGAAACGAACTTGGGTTTGAATGTATGGTTTAGATGTATAATAATAATAAGATTGTAGAACACTAGTACACCAATTGAACTAGCCCCTTGCTACGTACTAGTCAACGTATATTTTAGAAATATACACTTAATGTATTTATCTATATATATATATATATAGATAAATACATATATAGCATATATAATCAACAACCAGACTGGAAAGCCGAAGAATAGCGTAGTTCTTAATTTTTCTTAACTGCTGTCTTCAACACGGGTGTTATAATATTTTACTGACATATATAGCAATAGGTAATTAAGTTTAAAGAAACTTTAAGACGTGACCTGTACACCATAGCACTAACTAATTCATAGGAAACCTCTGCATAATCCTAAAAGCCAATCACCATACACGTCTGAATAATTCATAGGCCGCTGCCATCCAAAACAAACTATCATTAGCCGGACCACAAAAAACTGGTCACGAAACCTACCAATTTGTATTCAAACCCTCTTTGTACGAGACTGGACTTTGTAACCAATATACGATGACCTCTTGATGTTATACATATACATTCACGTCGCTTAATACCTTTCGAGGTGGACAAAACCTAGTATAATATCCTAGGTCAAATTTTAGCCTGAACATTAGGACTGTGATTAGCAATATATACTTATACATTCACTTTCTTAATTTCCCCTTTCGGGTGGACAGAACCTAGTATAATATCTGCTAGGTCATTTTTTAGCCTGGATATTGGGGTTGTGATTAATATTCGGGTTTTGATGTCACATGGAATATTGGTGACAGATTGCTGGCCCATTGGCGAATAGATTCCATTTTCCCCTAGTCCCTTAGTCACCTCCTACGTTATGCTGGGAGAAACGGCAGCTAGATAGCATTATTTTTACATCTGAGACTACTACAGGATTTATTATACTAATTGGTTAGAATAATGAATGGATGTCTATTGCTAAGGGTCTAAAAAACTTCTACTGAAATTTCATATTAATACCGTTGCAACCACGATAGTAATTTAAACGTAACAAAAAGGATATTGTATGTCGGATATTCTGTCCACTTCTAATAGAATAAATACTTTGAGTAATGCTTTGGAGTTACGGAAAGCAACGTGAAGGAAAAAGGTGTTTTTAGAATAGTCAATTTCTGAATGCATTATGTGTACTTGATAATTTATATATATAAGAAAAATTGGTCTCATATGATCAGACATAATTTCTTCTACAATTGTATTAATGTGAATAAATATAAACATATAGCTCTGAATATCCTATACAAAATAAAATTACATAAATACCCAACCGCAACCCATGCTATAAAGTGAAATAAGACATTGTATATTTCAGAGTTTCTGTCCAGGCCAAAAGGGATTTAAAGACGTGAATGTATATATGTCAAAAGAAGTTAATAAAATGTATAAGTATTTATTCTTCACAGCAGTACATTACACTTCTTAAGCAGACAATGACACGTCACAGGTATGATTTGAACTCGAAACGTTCACAGAGTAGAAGGATTCAGTGTTGCGTTCACAGACTACAAGACAGGGAAGGGTACGACTGGGAGGTAGGTTAGGAAAGGATGTGGCTTTTTAATATACTATAGACGCCATATTGAAAAAGGGCGCCGTTAGAAGTACCTATAACCGCCGAGTGTGTATGAGGAGGTGTATGAGTGCCATTGAAGCGAAAGTGGTATGTCAGGATCGGGACAGATGGGAATCCCTGATCTCTGCCTACCCCTACATGGAATGAGGCGTGATGTGTATGTATGTAAATTCACTTCATCATTTAGTACACACATCAATACATGCTTGATCATTTTCACATCTTATGTCTACGTTCATAAAAACTATTCATGTTTTCTAAACCCTTTTGGCGTGAATAGAACCTTGGCGATATAATATTTCCTTGGTTATTTTTGTAAATCAATCTGATTCGTGATATGACATTGCCTACTGGTTGGTTGTAGTAGCTGTTTAGTCACATTCTACGACAGACAGAAAGACAGCTAGTTTGCGATCAAAGAGGTTTATTAAAACCTTTTTCCATTGCCTTCACCTATTCGACCCGGCACATCCATTCAAGAAACACCTCCACGGTTTCACGACTTCAGCCGTTAGCTTTCTATAATGTCCTATATACACGTTCACGCATAAGCTGACGTGAAATTACCGGGTTAACGTCGTCAATGAATACTCTGTGAAAGTGTAGTAACGTCAATTATTTATAGGATCACGTCTCCTAAGATTTACGTCGTTTATTAGGATATTAAAAGGTTTACGTCGCGTAGTTTATTAGCATGTGCCTCGACGTGAGATGTTACGGAGATAAGTAAAATGAGGTGTAGTACAAATGATATCAGGTTCCGTCTATTGGATTATAATCTGGTTAAATGATATTTCAAATAGCTATTCCGTAATATAGAGTATATTTAAAAATGTTTTAGTCTTGGTAGTAAAAGCTCTATAAAAGTTCTGACTAAGCAATGAATAATGTAAAGTATAAGAATATAAATAAAAAATATAAATCAAAATAAAAATCAAAAGTAAAGCATTCCATTTATTCCAACGTTGTCCAAGTGAAAGTCTAGTATGACGAAAGGGGTAAAATATAAACACATACATATGTGTATGAGAAGGTATATCAATGAAGAAGAAATGGTTTGTCGAAAGGAATTTGTGGTTTCTGCTTACCCCTCTTTCGGGAAACGGGCGTGTTGTGTATGTATGTAAGTTATGTCTAGAATCAAAAATTTTCGTAGTTACAATTCATTTGAATACCAGACTAACATACATAGCTTTTCAAATAAAAAACCGAATGAACTCATGTGTTGTTTGATTAAAAATAAATTCGGACTAGCACAAATTGAGTTTATTTCCAATTAAAATACGCTTCAGTTCAAATTTATTTTTATACAAATTTAGTCTTCTGTTAGACCAAACTTTATATGTTGCTTTGATTTTTTATTCAGGATACACTCAATCAAAGTTAATACTTAATAGTATTCAATTTTAGATTTAAATACAACATGTACTTAATGCCTATTTTTACTAGAACAGGGCATAAACAATAGCAGCTTGGCAACAATTTGTATTGGTCCCAACTACATACATATTATATTTACGTCTAAGGGCATAGACAGAGACTAACAATCGCCACCTGGAACAATCCTGACAAAACTCCCTAGCTTCACTCACACCCATTAAAATTCTCATACATGCTCTTATATTTTTCACACTGCGTACACACGCCTTGAGAAGAAAGTCTCCGATTGATCTGTTTCCGTTCTTCGTGGCCAACTCTACATTTCACTTTGATTCTATAAATTCCTTTCATAACCTATAAAATATAAACATAGTACTTTACGGTACGATACGTTGTGTGTACCTACCAGTAAGCCAATTTTGCTAAAACGCTTTTGTCTCAAAGCCTAACTCCTTTAAAGCTATCGCAGGCATAGCATGGAATCAGATTGGGCATAAATCACTTCTAGACATCTGGTTTGTATCTGCTGCGGTTTTGGGTAATCTCACAATTTATTTATTGAGGAAATTTCAAAGATTTAACTCTTATTTCGTGAAAGGTTTTCCGAGGCTGTGTGTCGGGTTGGGCATTTCTTGTCTAGTGTTTTGGTATGTAATTAGGTACTAAATAAAGATTCCATTACTGGTATGTAGTAATATTTTTAATACTTATAATTATTTGTAGGTTTATTTGTCCTAGTATTGTGTTAAACCAACGTACTCAAGATTTTTGAGTATCATGCTTTAAAAGTTAGGCATAAATGAAACTACAAAACCTAAATATTTCTGAATGATTAAGAATCACTCTCAGATAATCAATATTTAGAGTACATTGATGAACGAATGTAGACCAGTCAATTGGATTTAGTTGAACTGATGAGGCTAAATTACGTATACATTCGAGAAATAACGTTTTTTTTTGGCAAATCTGATGACAATAATTAAGGGGTCTTTAAACTAGTATACATGTGAAAGTACATAGGAAGTACATGAAAATAATATACATACAAATCACATCGATTTACCTGTTGAGAGGTAGGCAGAGATCACGCATCCCTATCTATCCAAATGCAAACAATAATAAGTTGTAAAGCATGTTTAAATATAACAAAAAAACATACGCTTCACGACTTGTGTATACACACTCCCTATTTTTAAGGCGGGGTAGTCACAGGCTTGAATGCCCATCTCCGAAATTTCGAAGGCATGTTAGGTATGCGTCATTCGAAGCCCACGTATCACTAGATAGACAGCACCGACGTGATAGGTAGTGAACCGTATCGCCGTATGTAGGCACTGACTATGACCTATCCTAAGGGATAGGCAGGTTTCCTCACGATGTTTTCCCTCACCGTAAAGCATATTTACGTATGTGAACTTATTCAGTACGTAAATAAGTCTAGGATGTTTGGCTAGGTCGACCGTTGGCCTCTGCCAGATATAGACTCAGCAGTATAAAGCTGGAGGCTCTACAACTTTAAGTTCTCCACTCTAATATTTGGACATTATCACACAAATTGAACTAGCCCCTTGGTAAGTACATTTAAGACTTGTGTTAAAGGTACTATTTAAGAAATGTATACATATTATATAGATAAATACATATATAGCATATATAATCAACGACCAGATTGGAAAACAGAAGAAAAGCGTAGTGTTCTTGACTCTGCCTCCACCGGGAATCCAACCTGGGACTTGACGATTAGCGTTCAGGTGTCTAACCGATCGCGCCACGGAGGTCGTCAGATTTATGTACGTGTATGAACCATATGAAGGTGACACATCAGTATAAAGCTGGAGGCTCTACAAGTTTAAGTTTTCCACTCTAGAGTCTAGTACCTTATATCGATGGTAGTCGTCTTTATGACGCTATTACGAAGCCAATAAAAGGTTCATACAGCAGATGTTGACTTTGGAACGGCGTTATGTCTTTTTTATGGCATTTGTTTTCCTAAGATCAAGACGATCTCATAAGTTGTTAGTCTTGAAAGGTCGTGAAAATTTATCTCGGGGTTCAAGGTTTATCACATGTGACGAAGGAAAAAACAATGTTGTGGACAAAAAGACAGCTTAGTACCTAAGTTATATAGTAAAATAGTAGTCCTCAAGAAAGAAAATCATGTATGTATTTATCTTAATAAGATGATTGTTATGTGACAGTGTAAATACTAGATACTATATATTACCTATCATTAAAAAGATCGATGTTATAAGTAATAATAATAATAATAATAATAATAATCCTTTATTGAGATTCCACATTATACAAAAATTAAAAAAAAGACATAATATAAAATTAACAATTACAATAAAATTCAAAATTACAATTCAATGTCAGTTACATTAAGCGCGCCGTGGAGATCCCAAATGGCGTCCAGCTCGGCGGGAATCTACGGAGCGCGGGCTCAGTAAATCCGCCGATTTTCAGCTGGCGGCTCACAGAGGGTAGTATAGTAGGGTATTATAAAATAATGCATACATTAAATCAAAAATATAACGGTGAGTAAAATGTGAAGTGAATTACGTGTACATAAACTATTATTAAAACTATAAATACGAGTGAGTGTAATGTACGTGTGTAATGTTAATATTAATTAAAGTTGCTTTACGACGACTTTCATTACGGAACTTCCTTTTGTAAGGACAATAATAATTGTTTATAGTGATCCTTAAAAGTGTGTGTGCTCTGCAATTGTCGCAAAGGAGGTGGAATGTTATTCCAGCATTTAGTTGCTGCGTAATGAAAGCCGCCCTCAAACGCAGCCGAGTGGTGCTTATTTAGCTCCAGAGGCGCCCTAGCAACTCGGTCCCTGCCAGAACGACCACCTCGTGAGAACTTCAACCTCTCATACAGGTATGGGGGATCTTGGTACTTAATTACTCTGTGAGTAAGGCATGCAAGGTGCAACTGACGTCGAGAGCCCATTCTCAATAAGTTAGCCCTATTGAGATACGGAGTGACGCGCCCACGACGCGGCACACCAAAGCAATACCGGCAACATGCATTTTGCACCCTCTGCACAGCCCCCGCCAGACTAGCACTGATACGAGGCCCGTAGACCACGTCTCCGTAGCCAAGCCTTGATAACACGAGGGCGTCACATACTGCCACCCGTGACCTTTCAGATAGGACATCACGCACACTGTACAATGCCTTAAGTCGGAAAAAGCAACCCGATATGGTTTTCTGTACATGCGACCTAAAACTTAATCGCTCATCAAAGATAATCCCTAAATTCCTAGCCTCAATAACACGCTCAAGGGCATCACCTCCAATCATGACAATTGGATTGAGTTCCTTCATAACATCTAAATGTAGCCGTCTGCCTAGCAGCAAGAATTTAGATTTAGTAGGGTTTAGAACGAGAGCATTACGATCAGACCATTCCTGTATTCTCAACAAGTCATCGTTCAGACGAGACACGTGCAAGGTAATCTCCCTTGGAGGAGCAGAAATATAAAGTTGGACATCGTCTGCGTACAGGTGATATCGGCAGTTTTGAATTTCATGGTGTAAGTCTGCAGTATAAATAATAAATAACAGAGGCCCAAGGATAGATCCTTGAGGAACCCCCCGACTCATATCGCCTGGCTGGGAGAAAATAGTGGAACCATCGTTTTTAGTCAATTTAACTATTTGTTTCCTGTCACTGAGGTAAGAGATAAACCATTTCAGCGATGCAGAGCCAACACCATAGTATTGGAGCTTGGTAAGTAATAAATTTATATTTAGGCAGTCAAATGCACGCGAATAATCTAATAATGTCAGTATTGTACCCAATCCCCTGTCCTGGTCCGTCAAAATGTCATCAGTTACCTTGAGTAAAGATGTGATCGTTCCCCGCCCCTTCCTAAATCCAGATTGATATTTAGAGAGAATTCCCTCGTAATTTATGAAAGATGACAGTTGTGAATAGATAATTTTTTCCAGCACTTTGGATAGAAACGGCAATATGCTAATGGGTCTAAGATCCTTCAGTGCTGACGCATTATCATGCTTGGGTATAGGAGTCACCAGAGCATGCTTCCACCGCCGCGGCACCCTCCCATGAGAAATGGACACATTTATCATGTGAGTAATACTTGATAATGTCCGCGGCAATGTGCACAGTACCATATCCCTACTAATGTCATCAACCCCCAAGGCGTTAGATTTAATGGACATGATAGCTTTCAATACTGTGTCCTCCGAGACCTCATGTAAGTGCAAACTATTATTACTGAAGCGGGAGTCTTGAAATTTAGTAATTTCAGTAACTGGGTCTTTATCTGAACCCGGGATATTGAGGAAGTGATCATTAATTGTATCTGCATTATTGAAACTTTCATAGACAGAAGCAACTTCTTGAGTCATTGAAAGGCTGGTTTTGATGTTTTTCCAAAAGGTTTTACTGTTGGTTGCGACATGTCTGTTGACAAAATCGTTAAAGTACGCTCGCTTTTCACTTTTTACACTTTTAGCTACTAATTTTTTAAGCTCTAACCAGTACAATTTATGTGCATTTTTATGACTTCTTTTGAATTTGTTGAATGCTTTGTTACGTAACGATATCATCAATCTAATGTTATCTGTTAACCAGGGGGGAGAACGATCGCTTCTTACCTTGGCTATTCTGAGAGGTGCATGAGTGTCAAATAGAATTCGCATACAATGTTCAAAATAATTAATCATGTCGTCAATATCCGTTAATGTCAATAAATGTTCAAAGTCAATATTACATAAGTCAAAATTAAATAGTTCCGTGTTAATATTTTTCAATGCTCGGTATTGTATAATTTTAGGAATGACCTTTGGTTTGGGTATATAGACAGATAAATTAATCATTAGATGTCCATATGAGCCAGTAACATTATATAAACTAATATCCTTAACGCGGGCATTAGTACACACAAGGTCAATCAAAGTTTCATTATTAGATGTCAAGTGAGTAGGCTCCGATACCACCTGCTTAAGGCCCATGTTATTAAGAAAAATTGACATTTTAATGGTATCTGACGTATTTAATTGCAGATTTATATTAAAGTCTCCCATCAGCACAATATAGTCATAATAACCAAATGAAGTGATAGCCTCTGTGAGAGATTCAATGCACATGTCAACGCCTATCCAGTTTGGCCGATAAGCCAACCCGATGAGCACTCGTTGGCCATGCGCCTTGGTTGTAAGCCACATCTGTTCCAGACCCTGACTCACGTGCGTCAAACGTCGGACACAAAAGTCATCCCTAACGTAATAGGCCAGACCACCACCACGACCCCCCTTCATAGATTTCGGTCTAGGCTGGCTGATCAGGCGATATCCCGGCACCATTGGAGCCGTCGCGTTTCGCCCAGATAGCCAGGTCTCACATATGCCCACTACATCGCTCTGGTGCAAAGTCATTGCCGCAGTAAAATTGTCATGACCAGTATTCAACGACCCTGCATTATATAAACCAAACTGAATCAATTTATTTTTTGCAGTCATTATCACACATAAACTAAATTCCCATAACTAATATCCCAGTCAAAACAAAAAACTAATAAAAATTCTAATAATCCGATTGAAAATAAATTGATATTCAATTTATAATGTTCACATCCCTTAAATAATAATAGATTCACGTCAAAGCTAATGTCAATATAAGAAAAATTGATTTTATTTAAATATGAAATGTAATTGAGGGTAGTGTAAAATAATTGTGAAGTGTAATTGTGTTGAATGATTATACAATATTGAAACAATAGAATTTTACTTAAATAATTGGTTAGAAATACTATTATATATGGGTTAGTCACTCTAAATGAGTATTTTAGGATCACCACAGCATCCACCACACAAAGGACATTAGGAAAATCTATGTGAGTACATTTATACAAGTAAATAATAATGATAAAAGTTATTAATACAACATTAAAATTACATATGATTCTTTTTACTTTCAGAACCAACGTGGGGGCACCCAAAAACCCTTTGCAGATCACCCTCAGTACGTACCCGGAGCCGAGGCGAATCATCCGCACGCTCACGGACGAAGATCTTCCCATCACGAGTCCAAACAAACCGGAAGCCAAGCTTGGAGCCCAGCTCCCGCGCCCTGCGGAACAGTTGGCGATTGTGATGGGTCAATCGCTCGTTCACGTAGAACTTACGGGGACCGCCGGGGAGATCGAAGCCCTCCGTCGTGGCACCGCGTCGCACCCTGGCCTGCTGGAGCAACTGGTCCCGGACAGCACGGCGCGCCAGCCTCACCACGATCACCCGAGGTTGTGCGGAAGTACTGGTGCCTCGGCCCACACGGCCTACACGCGAAACGTGTGCCACGTCTTGTTCGTGCAGCTCCACGCCCAGCTTCGTCCCAACCGCCTTCACAATGTGTTGGAGCCGTTCCACCTTCTCTTCAGGGATACCAGTGATCTCCAACTCATCAAGAAGAAGGTCCTGGTCGCGGTCGTTGAGTTCCAACTTCAGGTCGTCCACCGAGCGCATCAACGCCTGGACCTTGGTGGGTGTCGCCTCATCACTCTTCCTCTGCTCAAGCTCTGCAACCCTATCTGTGAGCCGACCGATGCGATCGTCGCAGGCATCAAGGCGATCCATGACCGCAGATACAGCCGCAGTGAAAGCGCCGATCTCCTGCCTCATGGCTCTAATTTCGGCGCGAAACAGGCGCATCTCTTCTGCCATCGTACCGCACTCAGCGGCGCTGTCATCGGTACGACTTGCCGGCACCTTGGAGACACGATCCGGACTGGAAAGAGCGCCACCACGGCGCAAGGACACGGAGTCAGGAGCCGTTCGGATCGGCGTGTCGGTGTTGTCACCTCTGGGCACCTTGCTGCGGCACAGAACGCACTCCCAGCCAGCCTTCAGCTCCCGGCTCATCTCACGGAAGCGCTTCACGGAGACATTGGCGCATTCCAGGTCGAACCGCTCCTTGCAGAGACGACACGCCAGGTACTGCCGGTCCTGGATGAGCTTGGGGCAACCAGAGCATTTGAAACCAGCCGCAGAAGACATTCTGGATCTGTATATAGTGCTTAAAGTGTCTCAAGTTCTGTAAAGTGACGTGAAATTTTGAATCACAACGGACGTTGAGCGCGCGTAAAGCTTATATGTTGATTCACAAGGTGATAACGTGTTCCCACTCTATGGAAATCCAGGTATAACGATATACACTTGCAAATATACCACAATAACTTAGAAATTATATCTATTTACTATTAAAACTATTTTTTAATTCAAGAGCGATTTTAAATGCTACATACACTTTGAAAGCTAAGTACCCTCCTCCTAAGTACGGAACAATGCCTTAATCAACTAAAATAATTTAAAATTAAACTCTTTGACTAGAGCAAAAATATATAGGATCTCGATCCATATAAAAATTGTGTCACAAACTACGCATTTTTTGGAATAGGTAATATAACTAGGCATAAGGTCATTTACCACACTTGACATTAGGTACTATTTTATTTAATGAACTAAAGATAGATTTACTCAAATTCTAACTACCACGTAAAATACAATCGTGATAGAAATAGCTTTTATAATGACAGACAGATAGACACCATATTGAAAAAGGGTGACGTTAGGAGTACTTATAACCGTCGAACGTGTATGAGGAGGTGTATGAGTATCAATGAAGCGAAAGTGGTTAGTCAGGATCGGGTCAGTAGGGGATCCGTGATCTCTGCCAACCCTTCTATAGGGAATCAGGCATGATGTTTATGTATGTAAGTTAAGATATATGATCCTCATTATGTTTCAAGACTTAATAAGTATGAAAGTTTTTAACACCTTTTGTTTCCAAGTTTAGTTAGAGTTGTTTAAACTTCTAGCATCGTTAAACCACTATTATGTTTTAGCTGGTAGTTAAAATGCAATTTCGTAATCTATGTCTTGACTCTAGGACTAATGAAGACTTTTGACTATTACTCTAAGACTATTGAAGAAGTAATAATATATGTACGTTGTAGTTTTAAGAGATTCGCGATTTATTCTCATGATTAATAATTAACGCGACTTATCGCGTAAGTTATTATAATAAACGTCGGGTTATTAAAAGTTAATTTTATTATATAAAAACTTACGTTATAAGTCCCGTTAATTATTAATCATATGTACTGTTGTGCGGACGAAATGAAATAGGTTTTTAAAAAAAACACTTTTTATTTTCCCTAAGCCGAATACAAGGTATTGTTAGCGAACCGTCTTAACCATTTGATGGTTGGAAGAGAACTCCGATATGAACGCACGATACTAATAATGAAACGTTGGCTGCAAAGTCAGCACTTAAAACGACGCGGTATGAGGAGGCTTACGCGAGCAAAACTTATGTATTATTTTAATCTATAACAGCCCCCCCTATAAAATTGAGCTTTATCCCTTTAAGAGGGTGAAGCGAAATCAAAACAAAAATGAAAGTTAAAATTCGAAATTAGAAAATCTCAAATAGTTAAAACGGTTTTACAAACATTAGTAATTAGTCTAAAATAAAACATTGAAATTTAACAAAAACTTCAGCATAATAAAAATGCGTAAACAAACATCAACGTTAATGATTACTTAAATTTCTAAAATCTACTTTACTGGAAGTCGAATCAGAATCATCTGTTATCTCATGTAATTCAATAGAGACCTTATGCTTTTCCCTGGAAAGCTTTTTATTATAACACTGGTTGTATATCGCAATACAACAATTAGAAGAATCACATCTCTTAAAGTACTTATATAATTTGAAAGCAATATATGTCAAAATAAGTATTACAATAGTATAAGTTGTATAAGAATAATAAGTTCCGTATCTTATAAAATGCGAATTACTTTCAGCATTATTTATTTCTTTTTCTAAATTGTGTAAATCATATTTTGCGAATTGTAAAGATTCCAAATCGATGTTCGATAACGTTATAGGAGCTAAATATGGAATAGTATGATTAAATTTTTCTTTTCGACAACAATCATCTTCAATTATATCAAAATCAGTTTCAAAGTTACTAGACATTAATAAATTTTTAGTAGAGCTTGGAATTATCTGTGTGGTTTTTGCATAACCGATACAATTTTCATTTAGGGTTAAAATGCCTGTGGCATGTATAGAGTAATCTGTAATAATGTTGTTATCACATTTCACTGTTAATTTAGTAGGAGAAGATTGAACAAAAATCCATCTGTTATTAAGCAGTTTCTGCCAAATATCAATATTTCCAAATAGTAATTTAGTGTTACATTCTTTTGGCATAGACAATATTACATCACAAATAAGTTTACTTTCACAACAAGGGTTATTAATAGTAGAATAAGAATTTAATTGAGGACAAATAGAATAATTACTATAAATCTTTTGACAATCTTGTAAATTATCTAATAATGCGTATTGGAGTCTATCCTCTGTTAATGCTATATAAGATTTAGAAGGTTGAACCAAAGAAAAGGTATTTGGTTTATTTTGATCATGAGGAATTGGTAAAGGTATATTCTTATACACAGTATATAATTCTGGATAAACTAATGGAATTTGTAAAACAAATACAATTTTCTTATTATAAAAATAGGAGACCAGCTTTGAGATATCCATTAAGTTATGTATATTATCGATATTCAAAACAACAGGGAAATCGAGACGACTATTCAGTAAATTACTATGCTTAGAGAGTTCTAAATATAAACTAGAAGGACTTATGATAGAAGGGTGTAGAATATTAGACTTAGAAAAGAGAATAGAATTCAGAGTAGTGTCCAAGAGGTTAGAAATAGTAAATAGAGAAGCCTCTACAATATTCAGGAGACTGTTTATACGAGACATATATAATAATTGATCATTATTTTTAGTTGTTTGGGACAAAATTTCGTTAATTTGATTTAATTGAGCATTTAATTTAATTTCGTTTTTATTCAACTTGTAAATAGTAGAATTAAAATTATTAATTGTAGATTTAACTACTTGAATATTGTCTTTCATTAGGTGAAAGATTTCAGTCTCAGTTTTCTGAGTGTTTTCCAATGCGGCATCATATTTGCGCGCATCGTCTGCATCTAATGTTCCAAAAAAGAATTTAAGCACTTCTCCTCCGAATTCGAGGGAACGTCTTACCCTAATTGGGGAATTAGTCGACATTATGTGCGACAAAGAGTTACATTTTTGATAGTTAGATTTTAGCAAAATCTTAATGGGACTTAATATATCCTTGCATTCAATAAAATTACTAACATTCGCTTTAACGCATAAATCGTAAGTTTTATACAAAATTTGCTCAATATTGTCCAAATGGGGTTCAAAAGAGACCGTATCAATAAATGTTATAATTTTCCAAAAATCGTTATGAAATCTAATTCGTGTATATGGTTCAAAATGGATTCCGGGACTATGAATAACCGGAGTTATTATAACATTTTCGGCAAACGTGTTGCCCAGAAGAAATAAGAATCTGGAAAAATAGAGAATAGAAGATAGTTTGTACTTACTTATAGTATATATCAACTTAATTAAAATATTTTAGAATTAATGCGGAGAACAATTGGCAGGTTTAATTTGGTCAAAATGATATTTCACGTGTTTACGCCCAATAGCTAAAATAACGTTATGGTTATTGTTAAAAACTTTGATAATCTTATAAGGGCCTTTCCAAACAGGCGCAAGGGATTTACCTTGTTTATGATGACATTTCAAGTAAACTAATTCTCCCGATTTATATTCGATCCGACGTGTGGATCTATCATAACAGGCTTTAGAATTTTCCTTACTATTATTAATATTTTGTATTGCCTTATCGCGACAATACTTCATGCGATACTGTAAATACTTAATATATTCTGGATAAGTGTTATCCGAACCAGAATCGTATAATGAAGATGGTATAGATGGTTTATAACCGTATAAGAGTTCATAGGGTGTGAACTGAGTAGTGCTGTGTGGAGTAGTGTTATAAGCTAAAATAGCTGTAAATAAGAATTTATGCCAATCATTTTGATTCTCATTAACATAAGATTTTAGATACTCTTTTAGAGTGGAATGACTACGTTCTAACGCGCCATTTGTTTGTGGATGATACGGAGTAGTAAAAAGATTCTTAATCTTACAAATTTTGGTCACATGTTGAAATAATTCCGATGTAAAACATGTACCTAAGTCTGTCAAAATTGTCTTAGGGAAACCGAAAAGAGACATGAAATGTATTAAATTGGAAGCAATTTCTTCACTTGTTGCACATACCATGGGATAAGCGCATGTAAATTTAGTTAGGTCATCTTGCATTGTAAGCATATACTTAAACTGTTGATTACCGGAATTCGGTAAAGGTCCGACTACATCAAGTGCTAGTCGTTCAAAGGGTTTTGTGCTCGTAGTAGTAATAATCATAGGTGATTTATTCTTGTGTCTGTAAGGTTTATTGACCTGACAGAGCTTACAGTTTTTAACATAATTTTCTATGTCGGTTGACATAGATTTCCAATAAAAAGATTCTTTAATTCTATTTAACATACGTTTGACACCTGGGTGTCCGGCAATTGGAGAATCATGATTGTCCTTTAATATCTGCGGTACTTCCGCAGGAGTAGGATGTCTTAAACTGTTTTTGTATATATGTATCTTAACTTTAGTGTTATGAAATATGTAACGTATCATATTATGTACTTTAGTATAAACGAACTTAGAAAAAGGTTCAATAAAGTCAGTGATAGCGAGATCAGTAAGAGAGGGGTTATTTGTTAAAATAAGATCTCGTAAATTCATTAGTAAATTAAAAATAGTTTTTATAATTACTCTCCTCGAAATGATGAGTCTTTGTAAATAAAAAGAAATAAGTTTTATTACCATCTACATAAGGTAGAATAGTAAAAGGTTCACGTTCATTATTAAGTAAAGATTCAGAGTTAGATAAATTGGATAAAATTTGGTTAACATTTGGCATACTCTCGTCAAAATCTAGAGAAGTAGGTATAGCAATGAAATCGAATTTAGTAGTATGAATACTCTGTGAGTGTTCCTCAATTTGTGTATTAAGTGTAGTTAAAGTGTTAGTAAATTGATATTTGAAATATGTTTCATAAGATTCAGAGTAAGGACTCGTGTCCTGATTACGATTCGAACGTGTCGTAACGTGAATAGGATATCTAGATAATGCGTCAGCATTTGAATTCAGTCTGCCTTGTTTATAAACAATGTCGTACTCGTATTCTTCGAGCTTCAAACGCCATCGAATAAGGCGTGAACTTGGATCTTTAACATTAAAAATATACCTTAAGGGTTGATGATCAGTAACTATGGTGAACTTTCGACCATAAAGATATGGTCTAAAGGATTTAACGCCAAAGATAATAGCTAACATTTCGCGTTCCGTAGTGGAATAATTGCATTCCGCCTTGTTTAAGGTTCGGGATGCGTAAGCGATGGGCTTATCTTTGCCGATATCGCCTTGAGATAAGATAGCGCCTATGGCGTAATTAGAAGCATCAGTAGTTAAAATAAAAGATTGTTCAAAATTAGGATACTGCAATAAAGGTGCAGTAGTTAGTTTTTCCTTTAATAAATTAAATGCTTGGTCCTGTTCAGGATTCCAAACGAAAGTAATGTTTTTCTTTAGTAAACTAGTAAGAGGTTTCGTAATTTGGGAGAAATTTGGAATAAATCTACGATAATAACCAACTAGTCCTAGAAATGACTTTATATCTTTAACATTACGTGGAATTGGAAAATTGGTAATAGTCTTCACCTTATCTGGGTTTGGTTGGACCCCTTGGTCGGTTATGACATGTCCTAAATAAGAAACTTCACGACGTAAAAATTCGCACTTGAGGTTAAATTTACGAAAACGATCAAAAATTAAACGTAATTTTTCCATATGACTAGGGAGGTCATATGAATAGACTATACAGTCATCTAAATAAACATAGCAATGTAATCCTTGTAATCCCGTAAGAACCATCGTCATAAGACGTTGGAATGTGTGCGGACTATTCCTAAGTCCGAAAGGCATTCGTGTAAATTCGTAGTGCCCTGTTGAAGCATTAGTATTAACAATTGTAAAAGCGGTTTTCTGAATATCTGAAGGATCGACTAATACTTGGTGAAAACCGGAAGCAAGGTCAAGTGTGGAAAAATATTTAGCTTTGCCTAATTGATCCAAAATATCACTAATCAATGGAATTGGGAATATTTCGGCCACTGTTACGTCATTGAGTTTGCGATAGTCAATGACTATACGCCATTTCTTTTTCCCAGAGGCATCTGCCTTCTTAGGAACGATCCACACAGGGGCGGACCATGGGGAGATTGAATTTTGAATAATGCCTTGTTCTAACATGGAGTTGATTTGTTTATCAACTTCCTCCTTGTGGCATTCCGGAAATCTATATGATTTGACGTGGATGGGAGCCGCGTCTCCCGTGTTAATGTTATGTTTCAATGCATGAGTGTGTGTTAACCCTAGAAAGATAACCTACGTCAAAAAGGCGCCCGCGCGATGAATATCGTGCTGTCTTTTTCGACTAACAATAGGTATCGAGTTGTCCTTTTCAACCAACTCATACGTCGATCTGCTCTCTCACGGGATAGCCATATTTTTTCTGTAAGTACCATAGTTTAGACAATACAGCAAAGTCATGCGCTCTTTAGGCGTATGGTTATCTTTTATGTAACTTTGAGTGATTTTTTGTTGTCGTGTTATTGAACATAAAGTGATGTTTATGTGTTTTGTCTTAGGGGAGATCATTTAGTATATTAATATAACAAGCAAAATAAGATTAGCAGATGATCAAATGCAATACAGATTCTTGGGGAATTAAAAATACACGATCTCGACCACTTTGTAGCTCAATGTTACTATGGACCTTTGACGCTAGTTTCGTATAAACCCAAACCATCAAAGATGGTGTATTACTTATTACCATGCGCCGAAGAAGGTGTTCTCAACTCAACAAACGGCAAGCCTAAAGTAATAATTCATTATAATCAAGCTAAAGAGGGGTTGACACTTTCGATCAGGTGTTCTGCAATGTCTTGATCAAAGAAAACTAATAGATGGCCTATGGCAATATTTTATGGTATTGTGACCATTACTTACGTGAATTCGTATATCATATATTGTCATAATGTTTTGTCTGAAAATGAAAAGCGATTAAACCGAAGAGAACACATGAGAAAACTAAGTACTCGGCTAACTGCCCCTTTGATGTCGCAAAGATTAGATGCTCCCACTTTGCCAAGACATTTTCGGAGTAATATTGTAAATATTCTCCCAGAGCCCCATGGCCAAGCTTCTGCAGATAACGAAGAGCTTCCAGCAAAAAAAGGCGTTACTGTAACTACTGTACTCGTCTATACAAAACAAGAATGTCGAAAACTACTGAGGCTGAATGTCGAAAAATACTGTGGGGTGAACACAGAATTGACGTTTGTCATGCCTGTATATAAAGTACCCTTTTTGATGTAATAATTGATTTTAGAGAGTGATTATTTAATAGTCAAACTAGTTTATAAGAAAAAATCGCATTACTTCAGTGATTTTTCATAATTTAGTCCATTTACAGAGAAGACTGTAAAATTTTGTTAATTTTCGAAGCCGATATTTTTTTTTGTTTAAAAATGTTTTAATTATATAATTTCTTATAAAATATCATTTTTATTACTAAATAACAGTCTAAACCCCTAAAATAATACATTTATTGGCCAAAATATTACTTATTACCATTACATAATCACATTTGAAAATCGTGCGCCTGTAAAGCGTATGGTTATCTTTTACGTAAGTCGTGGGATGGTTATCTTTCTAGGGTTAATGGTTCGCCTTCGAGATGAAATATGTCAGCGTAATCTGCGCAGCAATCCAAAAGAGCCTTCTTCTCTTCTGGATTAAGATGCTCATGACGAACGAGTTTTAAAACTTTCTCTCTACGAGAAAGGTTGGAATAAATGTAAGTATTATTTATCGGAAATGAAAAATTATCGTAATCAATAGGACTTAAGTACACGGAATAATTATCTACCTTTACTGGTGTTTCAGTGGTGTTCAAAATTGAGACGTTCACACGCTTGTTTTGTTTAATAGTGGCGATGCAATTTGATACGTAAACACCATCACAAATCCTGTGATCGAGTATCAGCCCTTCGTTTCGTGGAAATAGCCGTTGTAAATCTTTGTCAGCATTAGTTAAGTTACATTCTATCACGGCTTCTGAGCGTGCGGGAATAATGTATGTAGGTTGCGTGTACTTTATTTTAAAAATATGATCATGTAAATACAGTTCACTTGAATTAAAATCAAGTGTGCAATTGAAAAATCTCATAAAATCTGACCCTATCATGCCATCATAATTAAGGTTAATATCATCGTTTATGACGTGAAATTTAAAAGAATAATTACTATTCTGTATGCAAAAATTTAAATTAAACGAGCCAAGAGTCTCGCAAAAGGATTCAGAGTCATTGATACCTTTCAATTTAATGATCTCCTTAGAAAGTTTCGGTAAAGTATCGAAACATGTAATTTTCATGACGCTTACGGAAGCGCCCGTGTCAATTAAAAAGCACAAAGGTGCGGAACAATGTCGCGGTGCATTAATATATAAATGTGGTAAAGAAATACGTAACAGACTTTTCGTTTCAAAAATAGGAACAGAATGAATGACCTTCGGAGCATCTGTACAAACCACAGGCTCCTTAACAGGTTTAGACTTGACGTCATTATAAGTGTTAAACTTAGAAAATTGATTCAATTTAGAATCGAAACTCAACTGCTGGGGTTGAGATGTAATAAACTCAGTGAACTCAGAGGGTTGTCTCAAGTCTTGTGACTGGGACGAACTCAACAACTTTGGTTGAGATGAAAAATTAGAAAAATCAGAGAACTTAGAAAAATCAGAGAAATTAGAAAAATCAGAGAAATTAGAAAAATTAGGATCATCTTTAAGTGTGTCCTTAAGTTCTGTATACGCCCCCGGGCGACACACAACAGGAGCGTCATCTAATTTAAAGTCTGCTCTGTGGCGGACTTGCATACAACGTGTTGTACGGGTGCAGACACGCGAGGCTCAGGTTTCACCTGATAAGGTGCTCGCTGTGCTTGTTGGGGATTAGACTTATTCTTAAACTCCAACTTTCGGCATTCTTGTATCGTATGCCCCGGATTCTTACAATACTTACAAAATTTGGTATTAGTATTAGAATTATTGTTATAAGAATTAGGATTATTGTAAGAATAGTTATTAGGCCTAGAATTATTAGCCCTGTAATTGGATTGAAAATTAATTGGGTAAAATTTTGATTTATGCTTAAAGCATTCATTGGATGTATGCCCTTGCCTTTCGCAACGGTTGCATACCTTCGAAGGCCTCGATACCTTCGTGAGGTTGAAGAGCTTTTCCTCTTCAATAGCGTGAGTGATAGCCTCACTCAACGTATTGGGGTTTCTACATCGGACTATATGAGAAAAACTAGGGTTTAACCCTAGGAGGAAGGTGTTGAGTGCCAGATCCTCCATGGCAGCTATTCTGCCAGGCTTCTCGGCCTCCGAACATCCCGAAAATTGAATGTCGGATAGGAGTCTTGTTAGGCAAGCTTCTATCCGCAACGAGAATTGAATGACCTCTTCGGTCGAGAACTGTTTACAGTTCTGAAGTTCTAGAAGTAAGTGGGTGGAGTGCTTTTTCTCCCCGAAATTAGTTTTAAGGAAATTCTTTAGATCCGACCATTTGTCGAATCTCCGTAGGGAGCAAGCTAACTGAGCTTTTCCCTCTAATTGTGATATTATGTACTTGCATAAGAAGCTCAACTGGCTATCTTCTGCCAGTTCAATGGCGTTCTCACAATTCGTGAGAAACGCGGGAAGAGACGCCCTATCCCCATTATAGGGTTTTATAAATTTAGTAAGGAGGTTGAGAGACAACTTTTTTGTCTCGACTTCCTCTGCGTCTGTGAACTCATCATTCTTTATGTCCTTTTTAGGAGCCATTTTAAAAAAGGGTATAAATCAAAGCTAGTCACAAAAACTAAAAAAAACTAAAAAAGTAACGATAAAATATAAAATCTCAGTAGAAAATCCTCTTTAAAGATGTTTAGGTGTTCTTCGCTCTCCCACAAAATAAGAAAAGATTCACTTACAGTAGAAACTGCATCACTTTAGTCCTGATGTTGTTACCGGGTTTCTGCTGGACAGCAGATGACGACGTCGGTTCTCGGGGTTGCAGATCTCTCTCTGCAACGACGTCTGCGACGGCTGCTACGCTCGGCTGGTCGAGGGCTGGCGTGACACGGCCTGTGTCACGACTGACGAGCTTCCTCGGGAAGTACGGCACTGGCGTGAGGTACGGCTCCTCACGGCTTACAAGCACACCGAATTTCGTTCGCGCTTTGTTCGGAATACCGGTGGGCATATATACGATATGCCTCAAGAACGGTATCCCACCGCTGCCACCAATGTTGTGCGGACGAAATGAAATAGGTTTTTAAAAAAAACACTTTTTATTTTCCCTAAGCCGAATACAAGGTATTGTTAGCGAACCGTCTTAACCATTTGATGGTTGGAAGAGAACTCCGATATGAACGCACGATACTAATAATGAAACGTTGGCTGCAAAGTCAGCACTTAAAACGACGCGGTATGAGGAGGCTTACGCGAGCAAAACTTATGTATTATTTTAATCTATAACAGTACGTTATTTTACTATACATCTAGTTATCATATTATTTACTCCTTATTTTACTCCTACTAATTACTACCTCAATGTGGAGATGGGCCCGTGAACTTCTGACTACTCCACAAGGGTTAGGACTTAGGATAAATGGTTAGGTCTTATGGTCGAAAAAGTGTATTTTTGTTTGCAATGAACGTGATACGTATATAGGCATATATTTCTGTATAAGTACCCCAATATCCCGTAAATATCAGCCGTAATTCTGTCCTCACTTTATTGCTGTTGTTTGTTAGAATTGCTCGAAATTATTCACTTGAGACGAATACGAAATTAAGGTTTGATGAAATTTTTATCGCTGTAAAATACGCTTTTATCGGCGAAAAATGTAGATGTGAACGCGTGTTGAGTGACATTAAAAATGTAATTCAATCGGCAGCCGTAACAGTACATTACTGTTTTTATATAAAAACGGGTACGTGGTAGTAGACAAAAAAAGAAACGCATTCACGACCATTAACTTTTGCGGGGTAGTCAAAGTTCAGGTTTCCAACTCCGGAATTGCGAAGGTAGTAATTCTATGGCCACTAAACCCACGTGTTGACCAGATACTCAGTACTCAGTGTGACAGGTGGTAAGCTATGTCGCCATTTACAAGCACTAACTATTACCTGTACATGGTAGTTAGAGAAGTAAATTGAATGCTATATAGCTATCTTTCGGCCTGGGATGGTGTTAGAGGATAACTTGGTAATGAATTAAATTATGTAAGTACATAAAGGGTTGTTAGATTTTGTTAAGAAATATTCCGTATTAATATATATATATATATATAATTACAACCCTGATTATTATAATACTGACTACTGACTAGGTATATATTTTATGTTACTCGTATCACCCACAATAGAAATTTAAATGAATAAAGTATGAAACAAGGATATAAAGCAATAAACTGCTTGACACATTTATATAAACAAAAAAATTGAAGATGAAACCAGTTGTAGTTTGCAATTGAATATAAATGAAACAAAGATTTGGCGTGAAATACATCGTAAGGAATATTACCTTACATCAGGTCATAGTAAATGGTCTTTATGATTGAATACTAGCATGAATGTTAATCTGATAACATGAAGGTTTTATATCATATAGTGGATAAACCATGACATCTACTAATCGATTTTTAGAAAAGGTCCAGGCAAACCAATCACAAAGATTAAACATGAGACAGTCCAAGTCTTACGGCATTATTTGAATGAAATATTCAGTCTAACACTGTCTTTATTAGACGATAAATTCGCATCAGACGTCTAAAAAGGGTCAAAGGTTTTTTAGAAACCTATTCAATTTTATAAATCACTGGGACTTATATTTATTGGGCTGCTCAATATATGACAAAAATGACTTTGATTGAAACAAAAGATATGTAGTTTTTACAATATTATTTGGTGGGATTTTACTTTATACCTGTCGCCTTTATTTTTATTTGAGAAATATGCTTATTCGACGTAGCTCAGTTGTTTGGGACTTGGCTCTGTATCAGTGGGTACAGGGCTCAAATACCACTTGAGCATGTACCAATGGAAACAAAGTTTAAGGAATTTCTATGTACATTTTCGTAATAAAAACACATTTGGGAAATGCATCGAATTAAACGGTAAGGGAAAACATTGTAAGAAAACATACCTGTTCGCCCAACAGGCAATAGTTAGTGCTTGTAAATGGCGACATGGCTTACCACCTGTCACATTGAGTACTGACTATCTGGTCAACACGTTTATTCGCGGTGGCCATACAATTACTACCTTCGGAATCGCGGAGATGGAAACCTGAACCTCCGACTACCCCGCAAGGGTTAATGGTCGTAAACGCGTTTGTCGTTTGTCTTTAAATATGCCTTATAACAAAAAGCCTATATACACTATGTTAACACATCTATATATAAATAAATTACATGAAAATGTATACCACAAAAAAATATTTTACCCTTAAACATTCCTCTGGACAAAACCTACCTATTTAGTATTTCTCGTGAATTTTGAGCAACAAAATGTTGCTAAGGGCCCATGTGCAAAACATTAGCCTTCGTAAGCATCACTAAGCCAGGATCGGCTTACGACGACCTTTGTTCCTAAAGGTAAGCAGAGATTAAAGGATTTAAGTATACGTAGGTTGTTAGCATAAATAAGTTAACAGTTTGTTGATGTTTGAGTACAAACGTGGAGAGTTTTTTGTTTAAGATACGGTATGTAAAGAAACTATAGTTAATTGTGTATGCAGAGTTGGTGGGAAAAGTAAGCAAGTATGTAATTAATGAGTACCTATACCTGCCGAGTGTGTATGGGAATATGTATGAGTGTCAGAAGCAAAAGTGGTCTGTCAGTGGGACAAATGGGGATCCAAGATCTCTGTCTTCCCCTCTACTGGGAATCAGGCGTAATGTGTATGTAAGAATATGTAATTATTCAGTGATAACACCTGATGTTTAATGGTCGTAAACGCTGAATGGTTGTTATCAATGATAAAGATTGACTATTTTTCACATTTTGCAATCAACAGTCTTTTAAACATAAAAATGAAATCAAAGTGTCTATAACTACCTGCTATGTAAGCAGAGGTCTGACATCAGTCAAGCGAAAGTGATTTGTCAGGATCGAGCAAAATGGGGTTCATGAACTCAGCTTAACCTGTGATTATGTACAGTCAACGCTAAAAGTGCATTCCAGTAACTTTTTTAAGGTTTAAGTTAATGAGGACAAAAAACAATATTTAAAAACTGGCTCCACCATACATTGTCATGGCCACATCAACTGATCTCATACACACTCAGCGGTTATAGGTACTCCTAACGTCACCCTTTTTCAATATAGCGGCTATCTGACTGTATACGTTTTATCTTATTATACTATTATTCCGAAACGTTTCTAAATCACAACTAAACTCCGCTCCGGAATAAGACACATCCTATTTGCGGAGTGGGTGGGCACGGGCGTGGAAAATCAAAGTGATGCCACTCAGCTGTGATGCATCACTCGGGGGGGTAGGCAGAGCGCTAATGCCCTGCTTACACTCGATGCTTTTCAATGGGCCTTGCTTCAGTTACATTTAGTGGTGGGTTAAGTTGATTGACGATATGGGAGTGTAAATGTTATGATAAGTAGCTGTATTTCTGGTCTAAATCTTACTTGGGAAAGAGATGTTATAGTTAAGTAACGTAGGGGTCGGCCTATTAAGACACATGACAGTCAGATAGACGCCATATTGGAAAAGAGTGTCTTGTCAAGAAAACGGAATGGATTTAGAGAAACAGGCATGATGTGTTTGTACATGTTTATTTGCAATTTTTAACATTTACGCATTATTTAGCGTCACTTTAGAGTTAGTGCTGATGCTTATAATATTTCTGAAAGACAAAAGAGGATATGCGAAAAATTTTATGTATGAATGAAGTGACATTTATGAGAATCATTCAAGTTGGCAGTCTATAGTCTTTGTCTACCCCGTTAGGGAAGTAGAGACATAAAAGTATGTATAAGTGATAGGTTACTAGTATATTTATATAACTGATTTTATTTTGGTTAGTTGCCTCTAATGACTTCTAAAAGAATTTTTTATTGTGATTGATTGTAGTATTCTGTCGACTCTTTTGAGAACACTGGTGGAGTTGTTAAATGTATACAAGCTTTTTGTTTAAAAACTTAAGTGATGAATAACCTTTATGCTTATTTGTTTCAGGTACCAAAGACTGAGTGTGTGAAATGTAAGTATAAACGTTGGTTCAATAATTTCATTAAAATTTCGTAGTAGGCATATTATATACATTCTAGTTCTATTTGTATTTATTTATATACATTTTGGAGATATACATAATTGAATCCGAGTTATTAATATAAATAGACGTATCTTAAAAAAACGCTATTACACAAGTACAGTTAACATAGGCAGTTATGATAGTCGAACTAATTTAAAACCTAATAAATTACTCGTAGCTCCACCTAACCTATTAGAAAGAAACTAGATATACTATTACGCATGCATTTCACTCATATACCACACTACCTTTATCTCTGTAACGTTATTGATATCACAAACTTACTATTACACCAAATTATTATTTTCATCACGTGCGCCTGCCAAACAATTTAGCTATTTATTCCGAGAGAAATAAGAGCTAAACAACAAAATAGTTTGGCCAAATTATCGGTCTTTACAACTTTTCGGTGTTTGGTTACTGTTATGGGTTCGAACAAGAAAATGGACCAACGAAAAGTTTTTTTATTGTCCAAAGACCCTTTTTGGGTTCGATACAACTGTTGGTTGGATTTTAGTTTTTTACGACTGCCTACTTTATGCCCGATCATGTATGCCAAAAGTTTCTGGGAGATTTATTTTAGTTTTCGCTTAAAATAGTTTTTGGGTTCGTCCGATTTGTCATGTACATTTCGAATAGTAAAGGAACTTGAGCCATGATTGTTTTAGTTATGGTCTCTCAACAGTGTTCTACTCTTCCATATAATAATATTTAAACCATTTTTTTATTATATCAAAATGTATTATTTTATATAACCCGATGTAGACGAAAACTTAAAAGAAACATTCCAGTTTTAAGAGATTCGCGATTTATACTCACGATTAATAAATAACGGGACTTATCGCGTAAGTTTTTACTTAAGCGATAAGTTCCATTAGTTAATAATCATGAGAAACATTCCATATAGTAAATTAAAATACCTATGGAAACCATTCATATATATTTTCAATCGTAACAATATCTCTGTATACAACAAACAAAGAACAAGGCACACAAATTTTACATACTCGTATGCGTGGAAAACTGGTCATAATTGTCTTAAGGTTAAATTATATAATAAAAAAGTTATGTTCTAGACTGACTTCCAAGGCATACACACATAAAAATGTTATTTACAGGTATACAAACTTAAATCTTTATAGTAAATAACAAACAAACACCAATGTATATGTATTATGTATGTATGTTTTTAAACACACATAACCAAACACTGAAAAACCTATCCAAAAATGAATCTAGCTAAAAACCTCACCATAAATCAAAGGGACAAAGAGTACCGAATCCGATTGAACATGGGTGGCGATTCGCCCGTACATCATGTACGGGTAGCCTTTGTTCAAAGGATAATGAAATTAGGGCTTTGGAACCGCTAAATTACAAAACGTACTCAAGTAACCGTCCTGCGATCGCAAATGAAATATTACGCCGATTGCTACAAATGCGACTACGAGTTTTGGGAATGTGTGGTTTGATATATTTATATAGGGGCAATCTAATTAAGTATGATTTGGTTTTTCTAGAAATAAATAATGATAAGTGCTTATTTACGGCGATATGGTTTACCATATATATAAAAATAAGTATTTGGTTACCAAGTAGAGTTTTGTCAGTTTTTTAGTTCTGCCTACCCGTCCACAGGGAATCAGGCATGATGTGTACGTATGTATGTATGTAGAGTTTTCAGGTATGATTAGTTAGATAGAATGACTAGTTTTTGAGTTTTTGAGCGACACTTGAAGCTCTGGATACCCTGTAGGAGTCGATAAAGTGTCGTGATTTCTCATATTATGTTTATAAAACTTTTAATATAAATATAGGTAATTGTTCGTCATATAGAGATGCATGAGTAACAAATGTGAAACATGCTAAACAGTGAATATTTTAGTTCTTATATCTCATCAACAGGTGGACTTAAATATTGATCTGTTATTATCACTTAAGTCTGTTCAACGTTGTTTATTACTTGATCTATGAAGAGAACGAAATCAAAACAAGTGTTTACAGGTACGTAAATAGATTTGGCATCTGACATACAATACCAAATAGCCTTTTAATTAAACGAGATTGATAAAACGAACGACTGAAAATGTCGAAGTTTAAATATAGCACGGTTCAGAATCAAAAGGCAATTAGATTTTAAAAGTCGACTAAAGAGAATCACTCAGAATATTTTAAGACTCAAACGATTACCAATTAGAGCCTTAATTGAGCGACATCTATTATTCAAAAGAGATCACTAAAGAGTTAAACAAAGTAGTTCTCGCTTGACGGATTCCGTCGCAGTTTTGACGTGAAATTTCTTTGCGAGTTTAAAAGCTTTATTTAGTAACAATAGGCCCTTTTAATATTTAAAAATAGCTTGGATTTTGAATCTCTTTCAAAGATAAGACTCGGATTGAAATTCACGGTTCACAGAGTGTGACATTTTGCACATCTTTGTCTCCGTGACGGGGCGCTTTGCGGACGCTCGAGCGGAAAAGTGATTCAGCTCCTACATACATATATTCAAGGGTTCAATTCTCTAACAGGATATGCAGAGAATATAAATCGCCACCTTGATTTGGTGGCAAAACTCTCTTGATCAACTCAATACCATGAACCTATTCAAGTATGTACTAAAATTATAGAGTTTCATTTCTTTGTCAATATGTTTTTGGTCAGTTTTAAACAAAGAATCCAATTTATAAAATTGCATATTGAAAAAACGTGACGTGGGAAGTAACTATCGCCACCGAGTATGTACGAAAGTAGTTTGTCAGGATCGGGACTAATGGGGTTCCATGATATCTGCCTACGAAAATTACAGGGCATCAGGTGATAGGTGTATGTATTACATTTGAATACCAATAGAATAGGAAATAGTAAAAAACAAGTCACACAACCCATCCATGCCTCTAAGTCTTTAAGGGGATAGGCAGAGACTATCGATCGCTCGGAATTATCCTGACAAATCTCTCTTGCTACACTTACCTTCAACCTTCTCATAGATGTTCTTCTGTCTTCACGCTACGTGTGCCTTGAGAAGAATGTCTCCAATTAGATAATAATAATATTTGGACATTATTACACCAATTGAACTAGCCCCTTGGTAAGTTCATTTAAAAGTGTTAAGGATACCAGTCAACGTATATCAGTCTTTCTTTCTTTCTTTCATATTATATATAGATAAATACATATAAGCATATATAACCAACGACCAGACTGAAAATCAGTAGAAAAGCGTAGTTCTTAACTCTGCCTCCAACGGGAATCGAACCCTTGACCTCACGTTCCGCGTTCCAGCGGCTAACCGATCGCGCCACGGAGGTCGTCAAGTAGATCTGTATAAGTTTTACTTTTAAGAACAATCACTTGTCTCGTCACCAGTCTCCGGAGCGGCGTGATAGAAACTTTCTTAGATATAATCTGCGAGAGGTAAACTCAGTTGGGCCAATGGATGAACGGAGCTTTGAACAGACTGCACTAGTTGCTTGGGACTGCGAAATGTGAATTTAAATGATAAACTAACTAGTTTTTAAAGTAATATTATTATAGTTCATTGTTAGAAGGGATGCAAAAATGCTAGCTAGCTCCCGTTGTTGCCAAATTATTGAATTTGGCTAGAAATTTAAAAGAGACAATTAATGGACTAGGGGTAAGTACGTAGGCTACCAACCTATCATCAATGTTCCGTATGATGGTAACTAAATAAAGAGTAACTCCAAAATTTATGCTGTATAGTCATTCAGGAGATATTATATCTCCAAGGTTTTGTCCATCCCTAATGGGATTATAGGACGTAAATATATTGTGAGATTTTGTCTATTTTAGTCAAGAAATATTTCTTTTTTCAATCTTAAAGTTCTTGTTTCAGTAAGACGGTTGTAATGGCATTAATAGAGAATACTTTATTCAAAATAATACTATTAAGATCATATCTGTCATCTAACAACATACCAAGGAAAATGCCATTTGTTAACACTCTAATTATGTCTTAAACAATTAAAAATGTCTCGAAGCAAAAGGTAAACAATGCGTGATAGGTTAGCAACCTGTTATTATTCTTGTCAAAGGAATACCCTTTACATAACTTGCATAAAAGTAACACAACAGCACTCATACTTCATACCAATTAAAACGCCCTGATTCAGCAATTTTCAAAACAATTCCTTCCTTAATACGTCATACGAAAAATACCCCTCATTCTTATACAAATTAGTCCCTGAGAACTTTAATGACTCCAACCTATATAGAGCGTGCGTATATGCAGTGGAATGTCGCCTGATGTAAATCAAAAGCTATTAGGTGAACTTTCCTTTCTCCTGTGTGAAATGACGTAGTCAGGTTCCTGTAGAGTTCAAAAGTGGATGTAGAAATGACAAAAGAATATTAGATGTTTTATAATGAATAGTATTTAAAACCAATAAGTAAAATTTTCAATAAATAAACAAAATATTATTAATATAACGCAAATTGAAAAAGCCTTTTGGATAGAAAAGCTTAGTACTGAACTCTGCCTCCATCGGGAATCAAATCGGATGCTTTATTTTAGCGTTCAGGTGATAACCGCGAAACGAGGCTTAACCTCATTTTGGTAACGCAATAATAATTAGATTACTATCGTATCTGTACTAGCTAGAATGTAAAATTTTTGTAATAGCATTTAATTCAAATGAATTTAGTTTCCTCTTGTCTAAAACATGTTTTATTGAATCATTTAATTTCATATAATTACCGGTCGTGACAAATGGTAGAATGCGTAAACTTACATAGTCAGAGACTATTAGCTGTCTCATCAAACATGTGAACATTTAACGATATTTTACAGTTATGCCCATCATAACATATTTGGAATAATTTATAAAAATACTAGTGACTCGCTTCGGCTTCGCACGGGTATAAAATATATACCCTACGCCACCATTTAATAGATGTTTTTATAAATATAAACCTTCCTCTTGAATCAGTCTATCTATTAAAAAAAAACGCATCAAAATCCGTTGCGTGGTTTCAAAGACTTGAGCATGCAAAGGGACACAGGGACAGAGAAAGCAACTTTGTTTTATACTATGTAGTTATATTATTTTCACCGCCACGTTTACACTCTCTTTCCAACTCTGCGGCCCTATCTCTCAGCCACGTAGATGGAGGGTATAATTTCATTAATTTAACATCTCAGCAATCGGAATAAAGCAATTTATCGATGGCCGGGCAGCGCTCTCTTGACAGTTTGGGTCACCGAGGTAATTGGGGGCCCTACCTCGGTTTACAAGTCGATTGTTATTATGAGTTACGTATTTTATATGTAAACGTATGTTAGGTATAGTTATAGGGTATTTATTACAAGTAAAAGTTTTGAAATAATATACATATATAATCGTATATAAACATAAAAAGGTAAAGGGGTCAATAAGACATAACAGTCAGATAACTGCCATTTGAAAATTGGTGATGTTAGCAGTACCAATAACGGCCGAGTGTGTATCAATCACTACCGTGAACATTCCTGATAAATCTCTCTTGCTTCACTGACACCCATTAACTTTATAAATGCAGAGACAATTTGATAGTAATATCATAATTCTGAATTATTACATGACCCTAATACATTCGAAGTAATGCTGACATAGTAATATTGCGTCCTAGTTTAGGACTTAATAGAATGAAACCAGCCTTGTTTTATTCCTGAAAAGACATAACGAAGCAGACAGGATATACATACATTCACGTTATTTAATCCCTATCGGGGTGAACAGAGCTTCTGAGATATAATATCTCCTACGCCATTTTATAGCATCAATGGGTTTGGAAATCATATGGAACATTGATGACAGATAGTTAGCCTATCGCCCAATCGATTCGATTTACCCCTAATCCCTTAGTCGCCTTCTGCAACATGCCGGGAAGAATAACAGCTAGATAGCATTCTTTTTACGTCCCAAACTACTCAAGTTATTATAGTTTTAAGAGATTCGCGATTTGTACTCATGATTATTAACTAACGGGACTTATACGGGACGCGTATGTTTTTAAATAACAAAATGTATGTTTAAAAACATACTTAAGTTATGTTATTAAATTTACAAAGAGCACATGATTACCCTCATCACATCCCTGACAAGCACAGGAAATGTATCTCGTATGCTCATAATGAACTTTCACTTAGTTAACTTAAATAACTTGAATCAAAGTGAGTTTGCTTTGCTCAAAACCCCGTTAATCCATGCTAATGTTATTTTGTTTGCGAAGAGCCAGCGGACTGGAAAATATAACATACATATACATACGTTAGAAGTACATAGAACCGCCGAGTGTATGAGTGTCAATGACGCGAATGTGGTTCGGCAGGATCCGTGATCTCTGCCTACCCTTGTACAGGAAAACGGGCGTGATGACTTTGTTTTATTAACACTCATTCACTATACACAAACGCGTTTACGACTATTAACCCATGCGGAGTAGTCAAAGGTTCAGGTATCCATCTCCGTAATCGCGGAGGTGGTAATTCTATAACCACCTCGAACCCACGTGTTCACCAGATAGTTAGTACTGAATTTGACAGGTGGTAAGCCATATCGCCATTTACAAGCACTAACTATTACCTGTTCGGGGAACAGGTAGGCTTCCTCACGATGTTTCGACGCATTTCGTAAATGTATTTTTATTACGAAAATGTACAACGAAAACTTTTTTTCCATTGGTACATGCTCATATGGGTGGTACGTTCTATATGTATGTAAAAACATACACGTGTTAAAAGTAAAGCTTACTAAAACTTGGCACTTAAATTCACAGTAAGTTGAAGCTTATGTACAAATCCTGGGGTAGTATCTGAAATACCTTCGGGACGAAATATCTCACCATTTGAATAAAAGGTTTTAAACACACTTTCGCAGAGCGTTTCTATGATATAGCGTAGAGCCAAGAAGCCTACGGGTTTTGTAGTACAGGCAGCTACTAAAATATTGTTTAAATAAAGATATATAAATTTGACGACCTCCGTGGTGCAATCGGTTAGACACCTGAACGCTTATCGTGTTGGGTTCGATTCCCAGTGGTGGCAGAGTTAAGAACTACGCTTTTCTACTGCTTTCCAGTCTGGTCGTTGATTATATATGCTATATATGTATTTATCTATATATAATAATTATGTATACGTTTCTTAAATATACGTTGACTAGTACCCTTAACACAAGTCTTAAATGTTCTTACCAAGGGGCTAGTTCAATTTGTGTAATAATGTCCAAATATTATTCTTATTATATCCGAGGTGCGATTGGTTAACCATCTAAGACCTAATTCCGAGGTTCCGGTTTCGATTCTCGGTTGAGGCAGAGTTAATGATTTGGTTGTTTTTCTTACTTATATAGTATAATTAAGTATGTATATGTTAATTGAATATGCGATGATTAGTACCATAAAACAAATTTAAAATGAACTTACTAAGTGGCTAGTTCATGATGCAACAGTGTCCTAAATATTATTTTTATAACTACTATGTTTATAGTGCGGTGTAGCACAATAGGTTTCAATTTCATTTGTTCACATACCAATATTTTTTTCTGATATTATATGTTTCTACACCAACTCTGGTACCTTACGTAAATTACTCTGCAATCACTAACAATGGACACATGAACCTCTGAATAATCCGTTAGAAATAATCCTGAACAGTTTGTACGTATTTTTATGACTCTGCCAAAATGCTAAAATTTTATACCCAACTATCAAATAACTGTTTGAAGCAAATATTCAAATACAATGTGTTGCCATATAAAACCGCAGTTGCCTGTACGCTGGGCATTTGAAATCTAGCCTACACACCATTTTCTGGACGCGGGCCAAAAATGAGGCGAATATTATCTATTCTTTGCATTATATTTAGTAAGCCGCGGGGAGTTTTGGTTATTAAGGGCTGGTATCCCCTTGGTTTAGTTTCGGAATGATATTAGGTATGAATGTTTGAATATACGCATATTATCTGAAATAACGTGGGAGATATTATGAATAAAGAATATCATGGGGAATATCAATATACTAGCGACCCGCTCCGGCTTCACACGGGTATAAAATATATAGCCTACTCCACTATTTAATGGATGTTATTATACATATAAACCTTCCTCTTGAATCACGCTATCTATTAAAAAAACTGCATCAAAATCTGTTGCGTAGTTTCAAAGATTTAAGCATACAAAGGGACATAGGGACAAAGAAAGCGACTTTGTTTTATACTATGTAGTGATAGTGATGGGTGTCAATGAAGCAAAAGTGGATTGTCATTCTGTTTATATTCTACTTGAATTCAAAGTTGCATCGGCCATTCATCAGATTAGCCCGGCTTTACAATAAATAATAAATTTATAACTGCACAACATAAATTCATCCACGCATTTTTCTCAGGCATATCTAAATAAGAGATAAGCGAATCCCAACATCAACATAAGAATCGGCAGGGCAAAGAAGTTGTACATAGTAGTGAGCCAACAACAAAAAGTATCTGAGCTATTCAACCTCCTTTCTCCGAAAAGCTGACTTGCTCAGTCCAGTCAAAGGCCTATGGATGTGAAAATGGCGAGATTATCTGTTTATACAGTGCCTGTCAAATCTCTTTTTATTCTATTAATAATAAATGTTATGTATTCAAAGGTGTATAGGAGTAAGAGTTTTCAAATTGGTTGCACAGGATCAATTTATTCAAAAGTGTATAGGAGTTAGGTTTTTCTAATTGATAGCACAGGATCAATTCAGAGTTAAATAGCAATATTTTGTTTATGAAATAAGGTTAAGATACTAAAACCAAAAATTTTTTGTTAGTTTTCTCGAGGAATAATCTATCCCCAGGGTAAAATATTCAATACCTATACACAATATGGCAAACAACCTATTGATTCAGTAGCTAACTATCAGGTTAAAATTGGATGCCCCTAAATACCATGTACTCGATATAGTTTGACCAAAATGCGCCTGATAATTATATATAGGTAAATTGCTGCGTTGTAAACCGAATTTGGATTTGATGTTCGACCCAGATTAGCCATCAATGAAACCTTGAACTATATTCTGATCATGCTTAGAGTGTATATTTCTACAAATGGCAGATATAAGTTATGATAGTAATGTTAAGTTAGAGAATGTGATCTTATTAATATTGTGACTCATTTATGCTAGATCATACTTCATCGTGTCATTTTAAAGTGGATAAAATTTTAAAATTCAATAATTGGAAGCTCATCGAAAAGGATGAAATGTACACTAAAATATAGGTAAACACACACCAAAATATAGCAAAGGTTATATTTGGGTTGGGACTATATTATTTTGGTGTGCAAAACAGTATTTTATGGTAGGCGTTAAAACATAAGCCTTTTAAAATAGAAGGTGTCATAGACAAACAATAATAATTTCAATCACATTTGCCTTTACAGTTACCAAGAAATCTGGTCATTTAATTTCATATCATATCATGAACCGCCATTTACACACACGTTTCTAATCAACCCAGTTATACCTTAAACGACCTTAAGAAGAAAATGCGATCAAAATTCCTTCGTGTCCTTCCTTCCAATATTGATTCCATCCTCAGCCAAGATACCAACTTAACTTTACACCTCGTTCAAGCGATTTCATAGCTTATAACATCCGCATAAAGTCCACGTCATTTCACCGTATTACCCGTGTAAGTTTGTCGATTTGGTGTAGTAAATAGACTAGCGATTTTCTCGACGTGATCCCATCTAAAATGAACTTTAGTAGTGTGTAAATAGAGTTGAAATGGAGCGACGAGGTTTTTTCTACTTATTTAGCGAAATTGGTAAAAAAATAAAAAAGGCAAAGGAATATAAGCTAGTGAATTAGTTTCATTTGCGAAAAACTATGTTATTTTATTTTTTTGTGAATTTTATCCAGTTCTCCTAAATTATCTGGGACCAAGACTGCTATGGTTATAACAAATAATTATTTAAATTATTATGTTGAATGGCGGTTTCTATTATACATATTATCCAATATTTTTTTAGAAAGAACTTAAGATACTAGATTTTTTTTTGTTTGTTAAAGCATTGATATAAAATACTAACTGCAACTTAGTGCACCGAAGATTACATGAATAAATACTAATAAATAAATTTCATTATTCCTAAAATAAACCGTAAAGAAACGCAGTTACCTAGCATTCTATTTACATTCCAATACCACGGAACCATTTTAACAAACTCTAAACGATTTTGTTTGTTTCTCTAACAGGAAGGGTTTTGAAAAATGGAAATTGGCAAAAATTAATTCAATAGATATTTTTATCATCAGTCATTGAGAAACAAAAAGCCTTTTGACATTTTTGGCTGTGCCAGTCACAAAGGGGGAATGCCAAGAACCTTCACAGGCTTTTGTTTAAAAGTTTTTGATCATTTGAATTCAAGGAAAGAGGGGGAATTAAGGAAACCTAAATAATGCTTTTTGATAGGTAATATTCAGTGAATGTAAACGGAAAAATTACCGACATGTTAGTTGATGATTATTTTAATTATTGCTACAATATTTAATACAGAACAACTGCTAAGTGTTTAAAAAAAATTGTTAAAATTTACTTCAATGATAACAATGAGCAAAAGTTATCAATACATACATACGAGTACATTCGCGCTTCTACGCCCCTAAGGGGATAGGTAGAGACTATCGATCGCCACCTGGAACGATCCTGACAAATCTCTCTTTCTGCACTCACACCTATTAAACTTCTCATACATGCTCTTATAAACTTCCTCTTATAAATTATAAGTAACGGTAATTAGCAACTTATTTTGACTAAGATATGTTTAGCATTAAAAAAAAACATATGTATATATACATAAACATTCTTGTCCTTTAATCCGTTTTGGAGTGGACAGAACCTTGGAGATATGATATCCTAGACCATTTTTTAGCATGAATATTGGGGTTGTGATGTATTCTATTTACCAGTAGTCCCTTATTCGGCTCCTACGACATGCTGGGAAGAATGGCAGCTAGTAAGCATTCTTTTTACGTCCAAGACTACGGGACTAGTAAAATAATCCATATTCATAAACCTCTATCATCACATCAAAATGACAAAAAACAGAGAAATTTCATTAATAACTATCCTAATCATAACAACGGAATAACCAAAAGTATAAGTTTGTTATTAGTTAGGATAACTAGCCTACTGCCTAAAATCTAAAAATACACACGCGAACAAAACAAGAAGATATCTCATTCAAACTCCAGACTCCATAAAACCTTTTATGTCTCAAAACCATGTATGTACCCTGGTATATATTTGTTAAGAGCTTTTTAGCCCCATACCTCTTTCTATACATTATTAATCAGTCGGTTAACATTTTCGTCTCTTTCCGATACATTGCCAATTGATACAGAGGAACAAGGAGAGGAATTTTTTGTCCTTCATTTCCGATTGCCTGTTTTATTGAAGCGGCAAAGAAAAATGGTCTTCTTTATTTGCGTTTGAGATGGCAGAGTCAATAAACAAGTTCGGGCTAAGGCTTAACGATCTAACTAAAGTTAATGTAGGGGCGAATCTCGGCGAGTTTGATGGGATTATGTTTTTGATATGTATGTACTAATATTGTGTGAATTATATGGAAAAGTGAGATTTTAAATAGTTGGACTATTGGACTATAAGATCTGAAACCTTTGAGAAGTGTTTTTTGTCTGATCTGCATCGAAACAATATTCATAACATTTTAATTTTAGACACAGCTATAATATATGTACATTGGGTATATTATTACCATTTCTGTTATTACCATTAAACTAGTTATTTTTAAACACTCCCGATTTATACTCATTTTATTTACTATGTCAGACCGGGTCATATCACGATAAATTAATAAAGATATCTGATTAACAAACAAAGGTAATCAGATATCTTTATTAATTTATCGTGATATGACCCGGTCTCACATAGTAAATAATACAATTAAACTGTACTTTTTTTAAAGGGAAAGTTAATTAGTTGCTTTTTTCCGCCATGTTGTACGAGGCAACTAAGGGACTAGGGTAAATTAAATCTATTGGGTGACGGGCTAGCAACCTGTAACCAATGTTCCATATGACATCACAACCCCAATATTCATGCTAAAAGCGACCTAGGAGATATATCTCCAAGGTTCTGTTCACCCTAAAAGGGATTAAAGAACGTGAATTTATGTATGTATACTTTATCCGAGCATAAAACGGGAAATTGTTTGAGCAGGTATCATTACCGAGTTAATGAAGGAATAACTCATTAATTTAGGAGGCACCTCGTAAACAATTAACGTGAAATGACTAATTAAAGTGCACGGTTTACGTCCCTTTATGTCATTATCTAGCGGATACAGCTCTTTGCACATTGTTGCCAAACATAGCCAAAAGAGTAGAGAATCTGTATCAGTGGGTACAGTGTTCAAATCCCGCTTGAGCATGTACCAATGGAAATGAAGTTTAATGAATTTGAATGTACATTTTCGTAATAAAACACATTACGAAATGCATCGAATTATACGGCGAGGGAAAACATCGTGAGGAAGCCTACCTGTTCGTCGAACAGGTTATAATAGTTAGTGCTTGTAAATGGTGATATGACTTATCTCTCACATTGTGTATTGACTATCTGGTCAACACGTGGGTTAGAGGTGACCATAGAATTACTACCTTCCCAATTGCGGAGATGGAAACCTGAACCTCTGACTACCCCGCAAGGATTAAATGGTCGTGAATGCGTTTGTCTTTTTATTTCAATAATCAAGCCTACGTTTAAAGGAGATATTGTGTCTCTGAGTTTCTATTACCTCCGAAAAGGATGTGAAAGTTTGTGTAATAGTTTAGTAGTAATAATGCAATATTGATAATGCAATATTTGTAAAGTACAAGAATCGTATTCTCTTTATAGTACCAAACCTGCACTTACAAGCTTAGCATGTAAATCCCAATTAATTTTAAAATCGTAATCAGGGCGATGTTTTCTTTCGCTTCCGCCTAAGCCGTCCTCCCTAATGCCAGTAGCGACATCTCTCGTCCGAGAACACAATTACGAGTGCCGATTATTGTCGAGGATTTCAAACTCATTTGTGGATATAAAATCCTTAATCGGATTTCACGGGACGTGGCTTTTGTTTTAATTCTGTCCTCCCCGCTCTCTTTTCTGGGGGATTGTGTTAATTTGATGGCAGATAGAAGGTGAATTTCCTATTTTTCCTGTTCAGGTTCTTAGAACTGCGGATTTATAAGGCCTTGGTCACTTAACGTATGGATGACCAAGGAGATGTTTTCGTATATTTGATTTTCTGTTCATCTCAAGAGGGATAAAGGTCACGAATGGTCATATGTATAATAAGGTGGTATGGTCTCAAATATTTAAGACTGATTAGGAAACTGAAGGAAAGATATTGTAAGGAGATTATCTACATAATGTTATTGGCGTGTATACAATATATTATAGCAAAGTATTCCTTAATAGGTTTAAAAATAGATCCTCAGTCAAAACTATATATAAACGAAAGTAGTAGACTGAGATCCTAAGTATACACAGCGTGACATGATTTCTATTTGATTACTTATTAAGTACAAAAAATCTAACGTAAGTTAGTAAATTTTGTTCATTCATTAAAAATCACATATAACGTACTCGCATAACGTATTTTCATAAATATAATTTTTAGACATTCATATTGTTGCTTTTTAAATCGTTAAAATTCTATTATAATGTATATAATATATCCTTTATTTTTTACTATTTATGTAATATAATGTATCGACATAAAACATTTTTATTATTTCAATTAACTAAAGTTAAAATCGTTATTTCAACTAGTTTCGTAAAAAACAGAATAAATACATAAAAGTTTAAGAGCGGTCGTAAAATATAACTTTTACTTGGATTAATAATCCAACAACTTTTGACATGGCTTAGCCATAAACCTTCAAAGCCTGCATTTAAAATTTTATGTTTGCATTTTCTTAATTTTATGGTGGAACTAAATTAATCTGATACGTAAAAACTAAAACTAACTTCGTTGAAACTAACTACTTGTATAGTTTATATAGATCTATACATAGTTTTCTTTTGTAGTATTAATTACTATCTGGTATAATATACTATTACTAGAGTAATATATCTAGATCTAGATAAGACTGCTGATTTTTATCAATTTTACAAGAAACATGACTTATTGTGCATATTTTATAAGATTAATTATTTATTAATTAATTAACAATTATTTTATTAATTAACAAAGTAAAATATTTTGATTTTTGTTTTGTAAAAAATTTGAGTAGTGACTAACTAGCTGGTTTTTCCTGAAACCTCACTGAAGGTTACTAAAAAACTTCAATCGAGCGGTATATGGTGATAAATTTGATGTAATGCCATCTCAACACAGATCGTAAATATTATCAAGATTAAGTCTTTTTCGAAAGGAATCTCTACCTCGTGAGTTGTGTATAATGTAAAATAAAGACAAAAACAAAAAGACAAACGCGTTCACGACCATCAACCCTTGCGGGGTAGTCAGAGGTTCAGGTATCCATCTCCGCAATTGCGAAGGTAGTAATTCTATAGCCACCTCAAACCCATGTATTTACCAGATAGTCAGTACTCAATGTGACGGGTGACAAGCCTTGTCGCCATTTACAAGAAATGACTATTAGCTGTTTGGGGAACAGGTTGGTTTCCTCACGATGTTTTCCCTCACCGTACTATAATGTATGATGCCTTACGATAGTTCTTAAGTTTAAGACAAAATTTATAAAGACCTAACCTGATAGGTCAAACGTGACCATCTCCGCGGTAGTAGTATTTCTATTGCCCAAACCTAAGTGTTAATCATATAAGTATACTCTAGGTGACAGATAGTAAGCCATGTCGGTGTTTACAAGCACTTTCTTTTAGTTTACTACTCATCTCGTTGGGCGCTGTCTATCTAGTGAAACACGGGCTTTGAGTGACCCACACCTAACATGTGTTCGAAATTTTGGATATGGGCACTCAAGCCTCTGACTACCCCGACACAATAAAAAAGGAAGTGTGTATACACAAGTCGTGACGCGTTTGTTAAGGTTTATGTTTCAAATTATTTATTTAATACAGAAATAATAGAAACCCCAAAGCATACATTACAAAACCCTTCGCAATCAAAAACGTAGTATCGAATCATCAAAATCATTCGCTTTGTGAATTTAAATAAAAATTCTTTCATTTCGTGCATCGGCGATCAAACGCTGCGCAACGTAACACTCAACGTCCGATTTCCCAAAGGTCGTTCCAACAAAACGTTGGAAAAAAGCAAACGTGATTCCAATTAATTAGCCTAATTGGCTTCTTTTATTCAACGGTGAGCTGGCATTAGCCAGAGGCTTCTTTGCAGGTTTTAATATTGTGGCTCTGCTTAGTGAGGTATTTAGAGTTACATGGAAACTGTGGAAACTATGTGCTATTATGTTTTCGTTTTAATGGCTATGTAAGTTACTCGTAAGTTGTTTACATTCATGCTTAATTACTCATATGTACTTTCGTAACAGGATTGGCATATACTCGTATTATGTACCCTTGAAATATCTCATTCGCCTTATCAAGTAAAATATTATATCCACGGTGATGGATAATTGAGATCTATATAATTGACGAGCTAGCATGCTGCTAGATACAAAAATATTAAATGCAAACAAAAACAAACGCGTTCACTTTGCGAGTTAGTCAGAGGTTCGGGTATCGATCACTGTATTTATTTAAGTAATTATAAATATAGAAATACATTAAACTTAACTTAACGGCCCTAAGAATCAATTAAGGTGACTTAAAATGTTGCGACATATAAAAGTAGTAAGCATAACAATAGGATATATGATCAGTCCTTACCTTAGTCGTACTTATCAGCTTTAATGTTCTTCAGTACAAATATTTTAGCAGAAAAAATCTTGAACCCCAACGCAGACAAAGCAAAATAAATCCGAGCAAAACTAAATCTCCTTAAACTGGTAAATATTTTAGGGGTAAAAAACGCTTGCTTAACTTTTCCCTGCTAAGGTACCTTCTCCTAAATCTCGGGTGTAGTGAGCCAGGAGAAAACGGTTCTATGCCGACAGGTTGGGATTTATCGAAAAAAACCCGAGAAGCCTTACCTTTGTTCTCTTGCAGTTCTGTTCTGAGATTCCGTTTAAGGAGATAAGAGAGTTTCGAGTAGTTAATTGTAAGGGTTTTTGTTTGAATTTAGAATGACCATATTATACAGTAATAAAATTAGTGATGAAAATTCTTGAGCACTTTATTTGCCTCATGAAACATTGTTAATAATCCTAACACTTAAGTTGTTGTAACTATCACGTGGTTGAAACTGAGGTTTAGTTTAACATATACCATTTACCTAGATTTCATTACTTACTTTATGTCAATATGTAATTCCAGTTATTCCTTAGAAGGGACATAGGGCTCGATAAATACTGTTCCATTGAGAACAATCTTGTGCGATTGTTCCAAGATCTTTACTGGTAAAGCCTACAGACTTTACCTCCTTCGCAATCGAGGGTCTTATCAAAGAGGGTCATTTAATTTAAAAATCAGTACGAAATTACTTGTTATTAGCTTATATTCTCACTGTATTAATGCCATGTTTTCTTCGTTTCCTATACTACATAGCATAGAAATTTTATTTATAAACACACACAAACATCAACAGCCTACAAACACAGATCCGTTACTACATATGAGTACAACATAAAGAAGAACATCATTTCAATATTAATAATTCGAAAGCTTTCCCAACTACGTATCTTCGAGGCCATGAATCTGTTAACGTAAACACGCCATTTACTACTAAGTGCTTTCTTATTGTGAAAACAGATATTGACAACTATGTATGTATGCTATGGTAATGTTAGTAGTAAGTGCTTGGGTAGAACTTATTTGGTTATAGCAATTATTGTCATTTTATGCCTTAAGGGTAAAAGATATGTGATATAATTACATGCACAAACTGTACCCCTTGTTTGTAAGTCTCAATTGTAAATTTTTGTATTGGGTATGTTTTTGTGACTGTAAATGAAGGATTTATTATTATAATTTTTTATATTGTATACTATTATTAACACATGGTCGTTCTTAATCATACTTATTATCGGGTTTGTGATGTCTTTTGTGACATCTAATAGTTAAGTTGCACTTTGACTAAAATAGATTATTTATATTAGATTTTGATTGTATCTCAGTAAAATTTTAAATTATAGATAGTTTTTTAAGCACAGTACCACGGTTGCTTTAAACCAACCCGATATGAAACACAGCTATTTAACATCCTTATAACGTCCCAGACTAATACAAAACCTTTACACTCTTTCTACTCATTGAAGATTCATACCAAAGCAATTTTAACACAAACGAACAACCTCCATACAGAGCACGAGTGAATAATTTGAAGGCTCTATCGGCAATATCGTAGGAGCAAGACAAATTTATAGTTGGAGAGGCCCCAGAGAGAAATCCGTAGCAGGAAGTAGCAATTAAGTTGTGCCTCTCGAGACATTCCGCTATTGCCACTGCATTTCCCGTGCAGGTTGCTACAATGGTATAGTCGTAGTATTGAATTTGGACATAGAGAATAATAACTTATTATATAAAAATATACGCGATAAGTCCCGTTAGTTATTAATCATAGAGAATAATACTACGAAGTTCACTACCTATCACGTTGGGTGCTGTCTATGTAGTAAATCGAAGTCTTTGAGTGGCTTATATCTAATATATCCCGCTACAATAAAAATAGAATTTGTATAGATATGTATGTATATTTTTGCAGAATATTTATGGTTATGGATATGAAAAAAGCGGATGCATGAAAGTACTAATGGATGTAAAAGAGATTTAGATAATTTAAGATTTCGACCAATAGTCCCTGGCTATCTTATGTGGGTAGCAATGGCTTGACTGCTTGTATGTATCGTTGCATGTAACTGTACAATTGTGTGATGTTGATCAAGGTTTTGGTTATAATGTTACCACCTTTCTACCTATCTTTAGTCGTTACGGTAATTTAGGGAATATAAATGTTTTATGTATTTTCTGACGACATTATTATCTAAAACACCAATATTGTTTTGGTCATTTTTTAAACCACAAGCACACAAACACATCCACAAAGTTTTATTTATCTTTAGTATTAATAGTGTGATCGCTAAAACAAACGAACGAACAATAATATATTTAATTTCTTTGAAATAAACAACAACTAATCTAAATATACCACCATATGACGTAATCCCAAATCTATTTCCGACTCAATTAATACAACCAGAGCATATAAATAGGCTTCAATATCGAACCCTTTTAAGTTGTTTGCCTAAGTAGAGGAAACTATGTTGTTTATTGACATACGAGATCAGAGGGAAACCGTAGTCTATATTCGTAGTACGAGAATTCCACTTGACATGATGAACAGGCGATATGATAGTTACTGATCGATTACTCACAATAACTCGTGAATGCTACGAGTGCTTACTCATTTTGTAGTATAGATATAGTGTTGACTTGATTTTGAGTAGATATTTCTCGACTTAGGTAAAATGATTTTTGTTTGTAAATTTATATTAAATTTTATTCATAGTCTTTTGTTTGTAGATATATGCGTTATTAAAAATGAAATGTTTGTTCAACTAAAACGTTAAGTTGTTGCTAGTTCATTTAAAGCTTAAAATGATGACTTAAATGCGTGTCTCCTACTTTATTGATAAATACAAACTATATTAAAATTATGTACATAGTAGAAAACCTTCATAAATACACAACCTGCAGATAGCCTGTCTTTTAATCAGTAATATAACCACATAAACTATCATGACAACTTATTATTTATAAAACACTGCAACAACCGTTTTTTTAATTCTACAAAGAACACTTAGTCAATACTTTTTTCAGCAATCAGTCCAATAAATTAGCTTAAAAATATCAAAATGGCGACTGTAAGTGACTTTTAGAACCTCATCACTCTTATTTCTCATAAAATAATAGAATGAGTTCGTAAAAGCTTATCAGCCATTTCCTAATAAATAATTTTATTGAATCTCTCTCCTTGTGACTTTTATATCTTTTTGATAGGTCACCAAACTTATACGGATCTCGTTAATATGATTTAAAATGGTGTGTATATGTAATGGTTTAAAGAAGAGTGTATGGCGATAAAACCATATATCTAAATTAATAAAAAGAATGGAAACACAACTATCAATATGAATTTTGACGACCTCCGTGGCGCGATGAATTAGCCACCTGAACGCTAATCTGAACTACATGAGGTCCGGGTTCTAATCTCGGTGGAGTTAAAGTTAAGAACTACGCTTCTGCTTTTCAGTCTGGTCGTTTATATGGTGTAAATGTGTTTATCTAATAAGGATATGTTTCTAAAATATACGTAAACTGGTACCCTTAATACAAGTAAATGAAATTAACAAGGGGCTAATTCATTGGTGTACTAATGTCCTACAATATTATTAATATAACTCTAAAAAACTACGCACATAAAATACCGTCATGTTATATTTTGAGACTAAAAATAGCAACGGATTTGGCTCAATTTAAGTCTCTGGACCAGTTTAATTTTAGAATTTTCCAGCGTCACACTTAGTCAAAGGTCTCGGGTATTGGATACCAATTTTTCATAGAGGTCCATTTCAAAATTTTACTGCAAATAGCGACATTATCCCTCCATGTATCTCCGATCCAGCGATTGACAGTCGACTCATAAATTCAGTTTAACTGCGAACCCTTTCGGACCGTCCTTTCCAACGCCGTTTTTACCCTAACAAATTATTTTTATGCTAATATTAAATACACATTGGTCTGATGAAATTGGAGTGCTGAAATTTTCACATTTTTCGCAAAAATATTCGCCATGCCATCTGGCTGTTAATTGTTAGTCTTTGCCTTTTGATTGCAAATGGCGGCGCGGCGTTGAAATTTAAATTCGGCTTTTACAGTGAACGAATGTTAGATTTGTGTTATGAAAATAAAACTGACGTGTATTAGTATTAAGCTTTTAGGTACTGTAACTAGTGTAATGTGCTAGCAAACGAGCAAAAATGGACAAATAATAGCAATACTTTTTCAATTTTAGGTGTACCTATAACCACCGATAGTGTATGAGAAGATGTATAATGTCAAAGAAGCGAAAGTGGTCTGTCAGGATTGGGACAAACAGAGATCAGTGATCTATGCCTACCCCTCTACAGGGAATCAGGCGTGAGGTGTATGTATGTATTTTAGAAAGTTCCTTCATTAGTTGGATTAAATTTTGAATCAGACTAAACTGTAAGAAATAATAATTTTAGTTTACTCCTTGGTGATAATTTATTTCTTTGAATCATGATACTTTTATCATTATTTTACTATTATCAAGATACTTTGAATCATATAGAAAAAAAAAAGGTTTGAACCATTTGAGATGAGACAGCACCTTTTCACTGCATTAAGTAGCTTCTTATATTATTGTTGTGTCAAAGCGTGTATACAATAGTGTTATGTTAAAATGTATACAAGCAGTAAATAAATGTTTTTCTTTCTTTCTTTTTAATATTCTTAGTAGAAATTAATTGACATCACTTATCATTGTAAACACAAAAACTGTAGAACAAAACTAAACTTTATTCTTCATCTAATAAGGTAAGTTTTCAAACAACAGTTAAACCAAATTCAAACAAATTACAAAAGTTGCATTCAACTCATTCATTCCTTGACCAACACTGTTTTGCACTTTCAAAGACTTTGTTGTGAAAAGTACAATTATTTTAAGTTTCTCATTTTATATTACTATAACAGATCAAATTGGAGACATTCTTTCAAAGGTTAGTGTTCGTAGTTTGAAGAATAGAAGAGCATGTATGACAAGGTTAATGGGTGTGAAAGAAGCAAGAGAGATTTGTCAGGATCGTTCCCGGTTTTGATCAATAGTTTCTGCCTTTCAATATAAGTTAGGATAGGCAGTATAGTTAACCTTCGTCCCGTGCTAGTCTGATACGTAAAAAACATGCTAACTAGCTGCCGTTCTTCCACAGGCCACTAAAGAACTATATACGTTTGATTCTCATAAAAAAATGAGGCCAAATCTATTTTAATTTACTTTTGCACAATAATAACAAAGATAGGTATATACAGCTACCTCACAAAAAACAACCATATTACCTACATAAGTAGCAATAAGCATCACATCAATTCCATCCAATAACACACCTAATACACACGTGTAACTAATTCAGGCGAACATTCATAAATAGCAATCCATCACAATTACACCACTAAGCAGATATGAAGGATTCCACGTTGCCATGGCAACCAAGTGGAGGCTTCGTCAACAAGGAAGCTAATTAGCGAAATTACGAGAAGGGTGCAATGTTGCTCATGAATCAAGGAATTAGAGACAGGGGTTGAAATATGACTGTTCCACTGAAAGGCTCAACAGTTTAGGGAAAACGTGAATGGGGAATGATGTAAATAAGGCTGAGTGTATTGGGACGAAAATAGAAGTTTTTGGTTCAAAATACGTCAGTGGGAGGAAGGAAAAATGGGAGAAACAGGAAGTTTGATACTGGTTCTTGGTGTTAATAATAGTCAGTGCTTATTATTATTTATAAATTACACTAGTAGCTCTTCAAACTGATGCGTGTATAATACTCCACTTGAGTTTTTCGAGTTTTTAAATGTTAATCAGTCGTCTTTGGATTGTCAACAAAGTCAGCAGCTCAGTTAAAGTTGAAAATACAAAAATACTTATTTTCGGCAGAATATTTAGTCTAGTGTGATGCCAAACTGGCAAAATATGTTTGCTTTGGGATAAGATTTGGATCCTCAACTGGAACGGACCGAAGAACAATGAAGAGAAGAATTGGAGCTTAAACCTCATTTTTTTCGGTTGTAGTGGCTGGTGGCGTTGGAATGACATATAACAATATACTTCTGACTGTCCTGTCTCCGATAGACGAGTACATACAATAAATACAATAATTTATACATGTGAAAACCTAACGAAACTTATAAGCCTTAAGTTTACATGCAATTATTTACCTAAGGAACCTAAAATGTAGAAACAAATCAATTCGATAAATAATAATAATATAAATGAAACCGTTCCTGTAACAAAAACCGATTATTAACTATCCAATATAAGGTATATTGGTTTCCCACTAATTAATCTAATGACTTAATAGGGGTGAACAAAAGGCTTTTTGGGTGCGATGACGTCATAATTAATGAAGACGGATAACCCAAAGCCTTCTTTACAAAACGTCAAATTAGTCAAAAGATCCACGCGAAGGTTTATGAGGATTTTGAGGAATCGAAAATCGAGCCTCATTCCTGATTCGTTACACTGTCGTAGTTAATTCCGTAGCATTTTGATGGAATATTCGTAGCATTTTGAACGGTCATAGCATTGTTTTATTATTATGCTGTTGAATGATTTCTTATATTTCATTCATCTTTATATATGGTAATTTAATTTTTATAAGTACTTTAAGATTGTATTTTTAATTTGTGTATAAATAAATGTTTATTTTTGTTTTGTTAAAGAAATAACATAATGTGAACAGGTAGGTTTCCTTACCATGTTTTCCCTCACCGTACAATTTACTTTACTAGTCTGTACAACCTATACAACTGCCTCTATAACTAAGTAACACTCTTATTTCTTGTAGAGTAACTCATACCCGTTTATTCCCTGATTTATTCCATTAGTCGCCTCATACGACACCCACGGGATCATTTGAGGGGCCACTCTGTTATTTATGGGGATTATGGTCTGCCCAGCTATGGATTATTTTCCTGTAGATGGACGTATAAGGGCAGAGGAGGAAATCTTATCGAAGTTACTTTAAGCTGATTAAAGTATTAGCTTTGTTTGGTAATACTGTTAATACTTTTTCTTGCGTGACGTTACAAGTTACTATAATCGTCGAGTGTGTATGAGGTATAGAAGAGTCAAGGAAGCGAAAATGCGTTGTCAGGATCGAGATAGATAGGTATCTATGATGCATGCCAACACTTCTACAGGAAAACGGGCGTGAAATGTATGTATGTTTCACCTTAAAATGAACTTTGTACAAAGGTTTTCAAATTACCCTTAAGACATTCTTTTGAGCAATCTTCGTAATATGTGTAGGAGGGTTTTGTGTGAAAAATGTGAAAACTTCATCTTTTTACAAGGAAAAATGTAATTTGTATTTAATGGAATGTTAAAAGGGCCGGCCCTGTAATCTGGGGAGTCATAATTCCACTCAGATTAAAATGATTAGAACTTCAAGAGTTGAGAGGATTTTAAGAGTTCCGAACAGATAAGGAAAGTAGGGTATACGTACATACACGTTATGTGTTTTTATAATACAGATGGCAGAGTTTAGGCTGCTAACCTATGATTTATAAATATAGCCTTAATACTAGATTAAACGAGAAAAGCGGATGGGTATAATTGATTGAATATTATGATAAGTTAATTGGAATAAATGGAATGCAACAAATTGTTACGTTAACTATACTACGGTGAGAGAAAACATAGTGAGGAAACGTACCTGTTCCCCGAACATGTAAAAGTTAGTGCTTGTAAATGACGGCATGGCTTACCACCTGTCACATTGAGTACTGACTATCTGGTAAACACATGAATTCGAGGTGGCCATAGCATTACTACCTTCGCAATTGCGGAGATGGACACCTGAACCTCTGACTACCCCGCAAGGGTTAATGGTCGTGAACGCGTTTTTTGTTTCAATTGTTGTTATTCTTAGTGAGTTATCATTATGTTTATTCATAAGTTACAATTTTCATTTAAGACTTAACAACAGGCTAAATATGACAGAAGTGTTTATTAAACTTTTAAAAAAAAAACAACATTATCATTATTTCGAACGTATCACAGATTGTTGAAATAATAATTGTGAAGTCTTTTTCAATCTTTTTCAATTCTCAAATGCAATTACACTAAGGAATTACAAGATAAGAACAGGTAATTATTTTTAACCCTTTCCTGGACACTTCATTTTTATTTCTTTTTTACGTGTTATAATCATAACCAGAACATTTTAATGGCAACATTACTTTTATTAGGCCCTAGTTTATTATTTCACGGCAGAAGAAAACTCCTGTTTTTTTATTTAATATCATTAAGATTAGGAAAGGCAAACGGTCTCTTGTCGACACAATTGTAGTAAAAACATTCAAATGTTTGTTAATTTATAAAAAATACATAATTTGCAGTAAAATATATTTAATGGCAGAGTTTAGCAAGGAAATTGGTTGTTTAAAGTCTGTGAATTTACACTCGTCCTTATATTCCTTTCGGATTCGACCTATTTTCGAGACAAACGAAGATATGCACAATCTCTCTATTAGTTATACAATTACTTTGTATTTTTTGTTGGCATTTATACAAAATTAACATACGAAAATGTTGTCTTCAACACACATATATATTCTATATATGCATGTAGCAAAAGTTAAACCAAATTAGATGCAAATTCCGTACAGTTGAACGGGGGCTACGCCGCGATATGCCAAAGTTGTTTCCGGTTGCAAACTCGAGACTTATCATGAGTCGACTCCGAAGTTTTTCTAAGTTGAAACATGACTTGTGGGCTGGAATGTCGGTTAAGTTCAAGTGGAAGGCCCAAGGCCACCCAACGAAGATTTATTAAGGGAAACGTCTTGAAGGCCGTAAACTGGACTACTTTAATAATCTCCACAATTATTATTCAGCCTCGGGTCACACGTGGGGTGTTTAGGAGGTTAGGTATATTATATTTATATATCAGGTGAAGTGGAAGGGCGGTTACGTAGGGGCCGGCCTAATAAACCTATATAACAGTCAGATAGACGCTATATTGAAAAAAGTAGAGAACGTAGAAGAGAACAAGAACAATAAGTTTTTAATCAACCACCATATTAATGACTTGCCATTACTATAAATTTTAAACGCAACTTGCTTTGCTTTAAGAATTAAGTCGCCTCATTAAGTTTGAGAGCTATTCATCGTGCGATCCAATAAATTTTGCGAATACAATTCAATGTTCATACATATTATATAGATTTGCGTTCTTTGTTCTCAGTTGTTGTGAACAGAATTCTCTAAACAAAAAATATACTTTATTAATTTTAGGAATATCAATTAGGTTAGTACTGAATTGTTAGTGATAGGATGCTAGCCCATAATCTTACAAACTCCATTGCCTATTTTGTCTCTTGGAACGCCAGCTAGTTAGCACCAATTTGAAGTTTTAACTAACATATTGATGTATTCAAAGGATATCAATACAAAGTGACAAGCTTTTTTTCTGCTGTTACTAAAAGGTGATTAGGCGCGCTACTGACGCCTACTCCCTTAGTCTTCTCCTACAACATAAGAACGGCAGCTAGTTAGCATTCATTTTACGTCCATTACCTCCATTAAACAGTCCCTCGTGTAAACAGCCAAATCCCGTGTGCTTCCTGAAAAGAAATTACTTTTGCACAATCAAGATTTGTAGAAATGCTAATTTGTTCTCGTTTTCACCCCAAATTACTTGAGGAGTCATTCTTTCTTAACGGCTTAGTGCATTATTTATTGCTCTCATTAGTGGCGTGATTATGGAAAGTTTGTTCTGGAAATGGTTGGGTATCTTTTGCTTAGGATCTTAGGATAAATGTATATAGACTTTGAATTGTTATAGAATGTATCTTTTAAATAAATAAAATATTGACATCACTACTTAAAATAGTTTTGGGGTAATCATAAACGAGAGTGATAACTATGTGAAAGTATTTTGGCCATTTATAGTTTACTTTTCAATTTATTGCCAGCAACTAACGTAATAAGAGTTTATTTGCAGATACGTATTAATACGATTATTTTACGATTAGATACGTATTATTTTTGATAGATATAATTAATAATGTGTAATAATATACATATACACACACACACACACATATATATATATATATATATATATAAAACATGAAACTAACAATATTCTTTCTTTTGTTTCAGATACAGTGACGGGTGTGTCAAAAATGAGTGAGATAAAACAAGACGCTATAAAAATTTGAAACCATGTGCATTAGTGCCAAAATCAAGTACCAAAACGGCGTAAACGCCACATAAATATGCCCCCCGTACCTCGCTCCCAAAATGACAGGGACAACGTAAAATACCTATTCCCAACAACAAAACCTCCCGATATAATGAACAAAATCAATCGAACTATCTCTAACGTTACCGATCAAACTCTAAAACTTAAACGCAGAGACATAGAAAACCTTACAGAAGATAAGACTCAAAACCGCTCAAATCTTATGATGTTGGTTGACGAATTTAGCGACTATTTCTACGGCAATTTGAGTCATGAAATCAAAGTACCTAACGCCACAGAAACTTCTTTCGAAGACCTCCTTGCGTACGCTAATTGTTCCTTCAATGGAACTTTTAACATCAGCTGTTTTGGGAGATCAGATAGTGACCCTGAAAGGAATTTTTGGGCTCTTTTGTTGATAATTTTCCCCTTTTTGACCTTGTTTGGCAATGTGCTAGTGATCATGAGTGTGTTTAAGGAACGAGCCTTGCAAACTGTGACGAACTACTTTATCGTCAGCTTGGCAGTGGCTGATCTGATGGTGGCTGTCGTTGTGATGCCGTTTGGTGTCTATTATTTGGTGAGTTTTAGTTTTATATTTTCAATTTATTCAATTCAATTTATTGATTATCATAGCTTACATTTGTCCATCATTACCGTGCTATTTGGGATGAAATTAACATGACAACCAGCTACCGTTCCTTCCTGTATGTCGAAAAAGGCGACTGAGGGATTAATGGTATATAAAATGTATTGGACAATGGGCTAGCAACCAGTCACGAATTTTCCGTTCGAAATCACAATTGCAATATTATCGTACTAAGTGACCAAGGAGAAGTTTTCATGTCTGCAAGGTTTTGTCCACTCCGAGAGGAATTGACGGACAAAACTTATATAATGTGTTACTGTTTTTTTATTGTGCCACTAGTTCTTGTTGTTATTTCTATAACATAATGAACGTGCTATTCTTTATTATTTGTGGGCATTGTTGGTAATACGTAATTCAATTTTTGTATTCTAAATGTTGTTGATTCAGAAAAGTTTATATCCTATTGTAAATTTAACAGTAGCAAACTCTCTATACCAACAGAACAGATGATTTTACGACGTTTACACAATATACTCAATAATTTTATCACTCGATTGAATCCTAATTAGCTGCCGTTCTTCACGGTATGATAAGGAGGTGACTAAGGGACAATGGGTGTATAAAATTTATTCGACGATATAGTAACCTGTGACCAATCTTCATTATGACATCGCAACCCAAATATTCATGCTGAAAATTGACCTCGAAGATATAATATCTCCGAGGTCCTATCCAACCAAAGATATTAAAGGACGTGAATGTATATGTAGTCACTAATCTTAATTAACCTACACATCTCTTAATAAGACCCTCGTTGCTATAACCTCATTAATATCTCATAACCCACATTCATAATCGGGATAGGCAGCATTCCACCGACATCTTTACAAAGAAATGTCGCACAAAAATGCGATGAAAGGACCAGACCTCATCCGGTATTTTATAAGGGACAATAATATGGGGTCCATGATATTTATTAAGGTGCCTTCTGGTAGTTAGGGACGTATTTGAGATGCTATCAGCTGTCTTCTAACCGTTTTAAATCTATCTCAGGGCTGGAGAACTAAATACTTCTTCTTGTCTTGTCTTGGGAACTCTACCCCTCTCTGAGAGCGAAGACTATGAAGATATTTTTCATATAATTTAATTTTTACTTTAAGTTTATTGTTTTAATTTGCTAAGCCATGATTACTGTATAATGTTAAGGTTTCGATCAATAAAAACAGATTTTAGTAAAAATTTTCGAAATATCTATTCATATATATTTACCATTTCTTTCGAATATTGTGAACGAAATAAAATATACAGTTATATGAAATTTAAACAGACAATTTGCTACCCCATCGCTATAGAGATTCTATTTACCCCTAGTCCCTTAGTCGCCTAAACAAGCAGCTAGTTAGCGTTATTTTTACGTCCCAGACTAGAACATAATTCTTTTACGGTTCTCATTTACGACTACCCGTGACTTCTGAAAGCCCGTATCATAATTCCATATCCTAACCTATCATTAGTAACTGAGCTTAACACATTTTTGCTTTCCCTAGTCCATTAGGATCATTTAGGTATTACGTATCTTCCAATAAACTGAAAGGAAATGTGTGATACGGTTGGTTTATTAAGGCTATTTCATACGATTCAATAGATAATCTGATTGGCGGAATAATGTGTCTGATAATACAGACGCCATATTGAAAAAGGGTCACGTTAGAAGTACTTATAGCCAACGAGTGTGTATGAGGAGGTGTATTAGTGTCAATGAAGCGAAAGTGGATTGTCAGGATCAGGACAGATGGCTATCCGTGATCTCTGCCTGATCTACTGAATCAGGCGTGATGTGTCTGTATGTATAATATGGAATATGAGATGTATTGATAGTATATAAAATGTCGTTTGATCTATTTCAGGATGAATAGATCATAGGTGATAAGTATTTCTCGGTCACGCCATACTAGCTTTACATACATACACATCAAGTCTGCTTCCCTGTAGAGGGGTAGGCAGAGATCACGGATCCTTATCTATTATGATCCTGATGGACCACTTTTGCTTCATTGACACTCATGCATCTTCTCATACACATTCGGCGGATACATACATTGAGATAACATCGATAAACAATAATTTACTATTATTTTTTCTTAACTTTTTGAAATGCAAAGCACACAACTAGTTGTATTTTTTTTATAAATTGTAACTATAGAATTGCTGTAAAAGATAATAACTGTGTTATTTCGATCTAAGTTTATTATGTAAAGATCATCGTAGATAATTTAACTCAAGCCTCTGACTATTCTGAACGGGTTAATATATGTATGTTTTCACTAAAGAAAATTGGACTCACAAACCATTATAAATAATGACTTTGAAACTCAGAGCTATTCTTAATTGAGAGTTGAAAGTTTTGATCGCGCCACCTATTGTCTGTACCGAAACCGAACTTTGCTTTCGAATTATTAACTTTATTTTCATTACTTATTTGAAATTCAATATCTTTGCTTTTGTTAGAACGGCTTGGAATAACAGAAAAATGGAAGGAAAATATGAATTGAATTCAAATGCTGGGAAAATATTTTTATACCTTTCGGGGTGGACAGGAGCTTGGAAACACGGTCTATATATTAGAGTTTATTATGAGAGAATATGAGAAAGAATAGCAACTAGTTTACATTATATCTACGTCCCGATACGAGCTAATTCAGTCAAAAACGAACATCTCTATTAAAAATTTTATATGGGTAATATTTTACCAATGTAAATATACATAAGATGATGTTAGAAGTACCTATAAGTGCCGGGTATGTATAAGGAGGTGCAAAAGTGTCAATGAAGTAAAAGTGATTTATCAAGATTGGGAGAGATCTATGTCTACCTCTGTACAGGAAAACAGGCGTGATGTGTATGTATGTATATTTACCCTTATTTTATATGAACTTGGTCTGTGAAATAAAGATACTATGTAATCATAAAACAATCCATTTAGCAATATGGCGCTAGAACCTAATCCGGAGCCAATACCATAAAAGCTAGGGTAAGCCATAAAACCCTATCAAGAAATATGGTAACCAGAAAACAATGCAGCCAAGGAGATCCGAGGTTTATGTCCCGTAGCGGCATCCGCTAGTGTAAATGGAATTGCTCAGTTACCACATCAACAAAGTTAGGGCTTTGCCGTAAAACTAAAACAAAAGGGAGCTGTCATAAAACAGCCTACGTGTCGCTGCGTCTAGCGGACGAGTTTCAGCTCGAGCGCTTTTTACAGCTGCTAAATAGGTCGGTCTTGTGTTCACGGGAGAAACAAAACACGCCGACGTAGCGCTTGGAAGGCTAGGGTTGGCGACGTTGGTTGTTTTAATTTGAATTTTATGTGTGTTAGAAATACAGGAAAATGCAAAAATAATATAAACTTATATTATATGATTTTATTATATGTAAGTTTTTTTACCATTGAAATATTATAACAAATAAGACAAACGCGTTCACGACCATTAACCTTTGCAGTCAGAGGTTTAAGTGTCCATCTCCGCAATTGCGAAGGTATAAATAAAAATATTATGATATACATATATTATATAAAAAACTATACCTTACAAATAAGCGGCAATTGTTACTAAGAGGATATTATCCATCCATATGGCCATTCATAACCAACCAATGAAATAAGAACTATAATATACATATAATGAATGACTAGAACTGTTTCTAAATTCTGATTACGAGTATTTTGTCTCCAGATGAAAATTTTAGTTACCATACTATTTTTGGTATTTTGGTAACTTACCTTATTTATCTAACCCCTCAAATAGGCACCTATTTCTCAGAAACAAAAGAAAACAAGCAGAGAAACAATTGTTACATAAATAGTTTATTTTTCGAATGTTTTTGTATTTCGAAATTGGTACCTTGCGTGACTTTACGACTAAAAACGCTGACTTACAGATAACAATATTATTTTATACTAATAAATATATTAAGCCGATTTGTAAGACCTATATACCTATATGAGCACAATAACGTATTTCCTGCTCCTCAACTAGGGGTTAGGCACAAACCAAAGATCTCAATGTTTTTCGTACCTTGAATATACTTCATATGCGTACATTACCGGCGGCGGTTAGAAATACTTCTAACTTCTCCCTTTTTTATTCTCATTTATCATATTAAATAAGTATATGTATCAAAATTTTATGTGATGGAAAGTAACCGTGTATTTTCCTTATATCTGATGATACACAAGATGATTCTTGTCCTAGTTTGGGATGTAAATAATGATACTTGCTGTCACTTTTTTCCGGCTTGTCATTAGAGCCGCCAATTTGGAAATGGAGTCTAATAGACGATCATTTATCTTCCCATTAATATTCCATAATAATGTCGACACAACCCTAATATTCATACTTGATATAAACGATTGAGTAATGTATATTTGACGACATATACACAAAAAAGACGGAAGGATATTATATTCTGAAGAATATGTCTATATTATGTAATTATTTATTGAACAATTTAAATTCAAATAACATTATTTGTAAACTTAAATCTACTAAAATACAAAGTACAAATCAAAAATAAATCTAAAAATTGAGTACATCTTGTCTGTAATCATTCGTAGTTACTTTTTGTACAAACTAATTTAAAAACCTTTTATACAAACTACAAGGTGGCACCCCTACTTTACCATATTAGGGACCCTTCTTTTGTTACTGATATTTTTTGTGCTCAGCTAGGCTTTTCTGGCAGAGGTTATATTGTTAACTCGCAGAAAAGTGATTTAATGAGATATAATTTATCGCTTATCATGAAAGTCATTCTCGAGATCATTTCTCATTGAGGAAAAATCTCTTTCATATCTATACAGCGGCAGCGTGTCGTTTAAGATTTAATATGAGGTTGGTATTGCAATAGAATTATTTATATGCCACAGTTATTGAGATGAAGTGAAATAAGCAAATTAGGCTTAGTGTCAACGCCGGCTAACCAATTAAAAAAGATAAGTAGTATTTCGTTACTAAAATTAATGCAATAAAACTTGTTAAAAAGTAAAATAAAAAAAAACGCAATTTAAAAAAATTACTGTAATTGAGTTCATTAGATGATATTCGGCGCGGTTTAAGCCCTCACCGAATCCAAAGAATACCTTTCATCCCAATACGTTAATTACGACTGCCACTCAAGCCTGAGACTATAAATTACTTGTTAATTCAATCTAAAACACCATAACACAAACAACAAAAAATCACGCCCTGTCAATCATAATATCGACCGCAGCTATTAACAATGTTGCATCTGCAAAATGGCTACTTTACAGGACGGCCGTTTAAAGTTTGGAATATGTATAAAATGAACAAAAGTCAATGTATCTCAACCAAATTTGGTAAAGTATATTTATTTTAATAACTGTAAGTTGTGTTGTATGTATTTCAAAAAAATAAATGCACATACAACATTCTTCGCTGCTACCTGTGACATAGATTTTGTTGGATATGGCACATCCATCATTATTACCGAAACTTTAAGTTCTCGTTTTGGTCGGATGTGGCACATGCATCAATATTATCGGAACTTCTACTTCTGGATTTGGTCGCATGTGGCACAACCCACAATATTCCGCGGAATTTGATGGCAATTCTTTATTGGATGTGCCACATACTTCATTGTTGTCGGAAAAAATTTGTCGTCGGGCAAAATAAAGGTAATCAGATATGTTTATAAATTTATCGTGATATGACCCGGTCTCACATAATTAATAAATTTATTATAATGGCCCAACAACAAGGTGCGATATGGCAGATCCCCCGCGCGCACGCATCTGTACCCCTCCCACGTCCCATTAAGAAAATCGTAAGATATCCTGCAACATTATTACCCGTGCAGAATGAATAGATCCAGCTTTGTTAACCACAAAAAACAAAAACTGTTAACTTTAGGATAATAATTTTTTGCGGGGTTGTAGATAATGTAATTTTAAGGCCTTTTATGCAATAAACCGAAAATCGGAAAAATGTAGATCCCACTTTGTTAATAGCTGTGGTCGATATATACAAAGTATCAAGCTTAAATATCGATTCATAGGAAAATAGGGTTATGCAACTGATGCGAGGATATAATGTATTTCCAGATATTGCCTCGAAATGTTTACGCTTACGGTTGGTAGACCCCGCTTCTCCGATTATGCGACGAAGCCTCCTTGCTTCATAGAACACTTATAGGGTAGTTTTGTGAGGGGATGTTGACTGCCTTTATTTTTTAGTATGGTACAATATAATATTAAATATGTATGAATGTAAATAAAGCGAAACTAGTTACTACCTTTGCAATTGCCGAGATGGACACCTGAACCTCTGACTACCCCGCAAGGGTTAATGGTCGTTAACGCGTTTGCTTTTCTTTGTTTAGTTAGTCAGGATAGATACAAAAGGAGATCCGTAAACTCTGCCTAGACCTCTGCAAGGAAACGGCCGTGATGTAAGTATGTATGTATGTTGTTTTAAGTATAACAATGAAAGGATAGTAAGAGATATTTGATGTTCTTATAAGAGTATTTATAAAGATGTGTCAATGATGAGAAAGTGGTTTTACGGAAATTATTAAACTATATATATATATATTCAAGTAGATTAATATGTGTAAAGCAACAAAATTATCAACACCAGCTGTGATAAACGTGTTCAGTATTTTAATATTAAACAGGCACAAATCTTCCTTTTTATTTAATTATTCAACTCTATTGGTTGTAAATGCTTAGTTACATCACCCTTTTAACGCGTAACAAGTACCAACATCACAAAGATACTTATTTTTTAACACTCGCGATTTATACTCATTTTATTTACTATATGAGACCGGGTCATAATATCACGATAATTATATAAAGATCTATTCATAGATACCTTAATATAACCCGACGTTTCGACCCAGTTGTATAGGCCGTGGTCGCGGGAAGTCACATCAAAAAGATAGACAACATAAAAGCCACAAAAATTACCATAAATAAAAACAAAACATCAACGTCAGCGCCGTAACGTCAGTGGGAAAGCGAGGACGTTTCGACTCATCAGTCTGGTGAGTTTAATCGTTCTGAAATCGTAAAATTGTGCAAATGGCCCGCGTTTCCATAAAGGCCTATTAAGGGCCATTCGGCCGACGTTTTGTCTTTGGACCACTTCGCCGCCCTGCTACCCAATTTGGGTAAGGCGCGTTTGCTAAGGGACAGTGATTAGTACAAGTACGCTAGGGCCCAAGTGCAGTTACGTAATTTACCAAAGTGTCAAATTTCGCACTTTAGGTGCTTAAGTAACTACTTCACACTATTGAAATGCTATCGCTATCACCTACAAAAATAAATACAATTGAATTTTTACTCAACTAGTAACAATTTTGCTATAATTCCTTAGAAGACTTTGGGCCTTAGACTTCGTAAATGAATATGACATCGATATTGCATGAGACTAATGAATTAGAGCTGTAGGAGATAATCACTGATAGATCAAAAATAACAACAAAAACAACAACAACATATGCTACATGACTTGTGTATACACACTCCCTTTTTATTATGGCGGAGTAGTCAGAGGCTTGAATGCCCATCTCCGAAATTTCGAAGGCATGTTAGGTATTTATCATTCGAAGCGCGCGTATCACTAGATAGACAGCACCCAACGTGATAGGTAGATCAAAAATAACTGAAACAAAACATCACTTTACTTTTATACCTTATACACATCCTGATATTCATTTTCAAAAATATATCAGCTAAAAATTTTACTATCACTAAACCACAGTAAACACAGCACAGCGGAGGCTAATTTTCTCAGTTCTAAAGTTAGCTAAGAATCTGAGACTGAAGGCTAAGCCATTATGATATTATTATTGCTGCGAAGCGGTGGCATGGCTGTTCTAGGGAAATCTCAAGCGTTGGCAGCACGCTCAATTGGGCCCATAAGTCAAATGGGCGGAAAGATAAAGAGATCGTCTAATGCAGCCGACGTGGAAGTAATTTTAGAAAAAAACATTTTAATGTTGCCTTAGAAAAAATACTCTTAAATGGAGCTACGAGTGTTAAGAACGTTTGTATATTAACCGCAGAGTAGTCACAAAGAGCAGTGACATTTTTATACAAGTATGGCGGATGTAGGAGGGTGTTTTAGATGTCTAATTAGTTCGTGGTATTTATTTTAATTCCTGTTCATATGCAGTCATTGAAAAATGCGAAGTACAGTAGAGTAAAGTCAATGGTAACTTTATACTTAAAAGCGGCTGTAACCGAAATGAATTGGATATGGCGATGGACTCACTAACTGTCACTTTGTTGGCTAGTCTTTGTTGAACATTAATGTTAGTAATTTTGGTGATTAACAATGTTAATACACCCAAAAGGTTAACATTCTTAATCGTGAAGTGTACCGCACAATGTATACATACATACACATCACGCCTGATTCCATGTAGAGGGGTAGGCGGAGATCACGGATCCTCATTTGTCCCGATCCTGACAAACCACTTTCGCTTCATTGACACTCATACATCTTCTCATACACACTCGGCGGTTATAGGTACAATGTATACGTCAGAACAATAGTAAATAGACATCAGAGACAAGTATTTACTGAGTATCTATTGACATTCCGCGGTTAGAGGCAACCGCAATCATTTAGCTAATTAGTTACTTGTGAAGGGTTTTGGTAAACAATATCGTTTACTTGTATGTTTATGTACTAAATTCCCTTATATTATCTCTCTTTATATATAACCACGTGTTGACCAGATAGTCACTACTCAATGTGACAGGTGGTAAGCCATGTCGACATTTACCAGCACTAACTATTACCTGTTCGGGGAACAGCTAGGTTTCCTCACGGTGTTTTCGCTCACCGTAGTGTTCGACACATTTTGTAAATGTATTTCGATTACGAAAATGTACATAGAAGTTCATTAAACTTAATTTCCATACAAATATTACCTTCACAATTGCGGATATGGACACCTGAACCTCTGCCTTAAGCAAGGGTTAATGGGCAGAAACGCATTTGTCTTTTTTATAACAGAAGACGAATTGAAATTAACAACTAGGATAAATAAATTAAGAATACTAGGTGCTTTTATTCCAAACATACACACGCTGTACAATTATCACTACATAGTAGAAAACAAAGTCGCTTTTTCTGTCCTTATGTCCCTTTGTATGCTTAAATCTTTGAAACTACGCAACGGATTTTGATGCAGTTTTTTTAATTAGATAGATTGGTTTATATGTATAATAACATCCATTAAATAGTGGAGTAGGCTTAATATTTTATACCCGTGCGAAGCCGGAGCAGGTCGCTAGTAGTAAATAAATTACAAAGCCTCAAATATCTAATATCGTTAAATAGGCGATAAAGAAACTTAAGTTAACTATCATTCAATATCATTCCCAATTTGTTTAAACTTTGCAAGCTTACTCACCACAAAGGCAATTCATATATCTCTCTCTGACGACCTCCGTGGCGCGATCGGTTAGCCGCCTGGACGCTAATCGTGAGGTCCCGGGCTCGATTTCCGGTGAAGGCAGAGTTAAAAACTGCGGTCTTCATGTAATTTCCAGTCTAGTCGTTGATTTTATATAACAAGTATATATTTATTAAATTTACGGTGCTGCGTACCCTTAACACAAGTCTTAAATGTACTTAGCAAGGAGCTAGTTCAATTGGTGTAACAATGTCCAAATACTATTATTTTATATGATAAGTAACAATCAAGTATATAACCGACCTTCAATTTAGAAATACTTGATCTGTCATATTGAAACCACGTAATCATCCAAAATGGTCACCCATCCAGAACTACTTCAAAACAGTGCTTAACTTCAAAGATCGAACTAGCACCGATACTTCAACATCAACCCAACTGTTACAAATAACACTTTACTAATAAACACTCGGTGCTTTGACAAATACTTTAAAGTAGCAATTGCGCGCAGGGTAGCCAGTGACAAATAGTAGTTGTTGCGAACGTTTGTGGAGCACAATACAGCCTTCCGGAGGCTGTGTGGAAAACGCGAGGGAATATTTCATATTGGCTTCTTCTGAGAAATGGTGCAGAAGATTCACTGTGTAGGTATAGTTGTTAAGGTTTTAAGGAACTGAGAATTTTAAATGATGATGATTGGAGTTTGTATATGATGATAAAGGATAAAATAGTGACTCAAACTAATTGTGTTTTAAATACAATTTTTATGTTATGTGAAAGATCCGCGATTCCCATTTTAGGTGCTGACTTACAAGTAAAAAAAATGTAACATTTACTCATAAGTATGTATTATATAAACATACTACGGTGAGGGAAAACATCGTGAGGAAACCTACCTGTTTCTCGAACAGGTAATACTTAGTGCTTGTAAATGACGACATGGCTTGCCACCTGTCACTTTGAGTACTAACTATCTGACACGTGGGTTCGAGGCAGTCATTGAATTACTACCTTCACGATTGCGGAGATGGATACTAGAACCTCTGACCTTCGCGCATTGGTTAATAGTCGTGAACGCGTTTGTCCTTTAATATATACATGTCGTTCTCTTTCTCTTTAGGAATTCACAGGTATTTGAAGACATAATGATTTCTTGATGTTCTCTACCATGAAATTCGAAATTACGAGTATAACGACATTGAAGCGGAATATATAAGTGACAAGTTGATAGCCCATCACTTGCTGATCTTATTAAACTTCATCACTACAGCGAATAGAGTGTATGTTTACCCATACAAAGGTATGCAATATTTATTAGCTTTTCTCATTACATATACTTCCAATAGTTGCAAAGGTTGCAGCATTAAAACTATAACAGTGCAACTCAAAATCTTCTTATTAAGTTTCGAACTTTTGACTTGGCGTATATGAGCTTTCGGAGTAAATCATTCACCACTCAACTTTGCTCTACTTACTACCAAGTAAGTAGCAACTTTAAGTTGCATTAAGTTTCTTTAGTGGTTTTTAGTGTGTTATCATTTTGTGGTGTAGCAAGCATAATATATTATGGTAGTACCTCTATACAATTTATCAAAAGATGAGGGAAAACATCGTGAGGAAACTAGGTAATAATCAACTTTGTCGCTGGATACTGATGGATTATCTGGTGAACAGACCATTCGTTATTATTAAATATTCGCGATTTGTTCTCAAAGGTAAAGATCTTAAATCTGTATCTTTATTTAATTTTACAGCAATACGACCCAGTTTCATATGTAAAAAAGACGATTAATCAGGTACACTACAATCGCGCTTAATGAGTGTAGCTAATAGTCAATTATTCAATTAAATAAAATAATCTTCAATTCTCCGTTTTATATGTTTTTAAGGTTATAACAAAAACAATTAATTTTGTGGAAATATTAATAAACTCGTTTTATTCTTAGAATTTAAAATAATAGAAAATATACATCAGTTTTATTTATGTATTTACCATTTACATTCAAACAAAAATTTAAGCATCTACTTCACTTACAAGATCGACAGATAATAGATCACCATCTTGAACCATCGAAAGAAACTTCTCAAACATAAAATCTCAATGCTCACTAAACGAATTCTCTGTACAAGTCCTTCTCGAGGCAAAAGTAAAGCCACATTGAACTGTTGTGTTGGAAAATATTTTCTTACTTCACATTTCTATTGACACGATGAGAGATCGCGGAAACGCGGTTTAAAATGTTGCTTCCGTATATTGAAGGGTTGTAAAGAAAACAGAGTAAGTTATAGGCTATAAGAATATAGCTAACTGATAATAAGTAAATCATATCTATACTATAACATTTTAAGCGTTTGTTTGTTTAAGCGTGATAATATCTGAAAGTATACTAGATTGAATTGAAATAAATTTAATGTTTTAGATCATTTAGTAAGGGAGGTTTTAAGCTAAATAATGTAGTAATAACCCACAGCAAAAATAAAGAGGCGAAAAACTATATCATCTCAAAAAATAAATTTACTTGTCCTCTGACTATCCCGAAAGGGTTGTACAGTCGTGAATTTCTATTGAACAGTAGTCCCTTACTCTCCTTTTAAAGCCTCAAAGAATAAATTCCTTTCACCCAAAATTTAATAGGAAAATATGCTAATTAAAGTATTTCATTTGAGTGAACCCGAATGCCGGTTCAAAGTACTATTGTCTTTGTATCTCTACTACCCCCAAATAATTAGCAAGTCTTCTTTGTGGTCCCCACTCACGCTAATTGCTTGTCATGAGATGTCACGTAAACATAAGCATGATTATGGTCAGGTTACATGTATATAGGCAATTTATGCGACCATAAACCCTTGTGAGATAGACAGAGGTTTGGGTGATCATCTCCACATGTGGCGATAGTAAGTTTATGGAGTCCTTGGAACTACGTGTTGATAAAATCAGTATTCAATGTAACAATGTGTGTAATTTTATACATAATTCTTTTTACTATATGAGACTGCAACCACGGCCTATGCAATTGGGCTGAAATCTCGGGTGATATATATCTTTATTTCATTTTATCGTGATACGACCCGGTATCATAAAGTAAAAAAAATTTATACATGTTGGGATGAAAAACAATGCTTACGAGCTGCCTTTCATATCGATGTGTCCTAGAAGGTAACTAAGGATCTAGGTGTCAATAGAATTTGTTAGTTGGGATACTTACTTATAAACTACATCAATGCCATGACAACGCTGACAATATTGGTAATCAAGGATAAGTAATAACTTTAAGGACAATATTAAACGAAATAATTTCACACTATTAATAATTCATTTGATATTCTTAACAAAAAAATAACTAACAAGGAATAATTTGGCTTAAATTTGTACACAAAAACTTTGTATGCTCTTTCCAAAAATATTCAAAAAACCATCCCGCCATTTTCAAATTCACCGTTCAAAAAGGGAATAAAAATCCAATATGGCGTCGTAGTACAGTTCCACAATTACAGTGCATAAGTGGGGGCTTGTAAAATGCAAATGGCCGTGCAACATACCGTCAGTCTGCAATTCTAATGGCACAAACTCACTTCATATCGACTTGCAAACACTGGTTTATGGATAGAACACATATCTTGACTGAATATGACTGTCATATAGATGACATATGGAAAAAGGGATGTTAGAAGTATCTATAACCTTCGGTGCTACCTTCAATGTCGGTTGTGTAAGAGGATATGTAAAAAGATGTTGGTAAATGTATATTTGTACACACGTTATCGATATTAATTGGGATGTACATCAGATTAATCTCTATGCATTTACTAGTGACCCGCTCCAGCTTTGCACGGGTATAAAATATATAGCCTACTCCACTATTTAATGGATGTTATTATACATATAAACCTTCCTCTTAAATCACTCTATCTATTAAAAAAAACCGCATTAAAATCCGTTGCGTAGTTTCAAAGATTTAAGTATACAAAGGGACAAAGAAAGCGACTTTGTTTTATACTATGTAGTGATAGAGATGTATTATTATGTTTACTTTTACCCTTTGTCTGTCTACCCTACCACCTAACTTGATTTTAAACTTATTACTTATACTAAATTATTAACATATTAGTCTCCACAATTTCTGCTTACCTTGAAAGGAAACCAGGCTTTACCTATATTTCATTCCGATAGCGTTACACGTTATTATAAATCCTGCCTTTTACCCTGGAAATCGCTTCAAAGTTCAAGGTTTTGTGTAAAACCTAGGCACTGCATTGCAAGACCTAGGTTTTATTCTAAATCAGTGCGCAATAACACTTCGTCATAGTCATAGGCTTCCGTTCTAGACTTTGCTAACACTATCGCGAAAAGAGTCGGAATAGCTTATTCTGTCGTCATGATATATTCCCATATGTTTGCCGCTTGCGAAGTTATTCTTTGTTTTTGTATAGTTATCACTACATAGTATAAAACAAAGTGGCTTTCTTTGTCCCTATGTCCCTTTGTATGCTTAAATCTTTGAAAGTGCGCAACGGATTTTGATGCGATTTGTTTTAATATATAGATATATAATCGTGTTGATTTTAATAGATATAAAGATATAATTCAAGAGGAAGGTTTATATGTACAATAACATCTATATATTTTATACTCGTGCGAAGCCGGAGCGGGGCAGTAGTTTCTATATATAGTTATATCTTTGTTTTTATATAGTTAATAATAATAATAATAATAATAATATCTTTATTGAGACAACCACATAAATTATTACATACAATATTCAACATTTACAATAAAATTCAAAGACAATAATTAGATTACATAACACACAACACATAAAATTACATTTCATTCAATTAAATTACATTTGAAACATGGTATTACACAGCTAGTTGTGGTAATCTCAAAAGGTGTCCAGCTCGGCGGTTGTCTATAGAGCGCTTAAGGCTCCACAGAGCCGCCGATTTTCAGCTGGCAGCCCACAGAGGGTAGATTTATAATTTTACGTAAAATAAACATACTTGCGATAACGAAAATAAAAGCGAAATATTAAAATGTATATAAGAGTGAATAAGTGAGAAGTGTGAATATTACATGAAATAAGTACATAAATAGAGTAGTAGTGTTAGAGTGTAGTAGTAGTGTTAGAGGCGTTAGAGGCGAGGGTGACTTTCACTACGGCAATCCTTGTTGTTCCATCAACAGAATATTTTGAAATTTCAGTTTAAAGGTGAGTTTATTTTGTAACTGTCGTAGGGGGGGCGGGATATTATTCCAACATTTGGTCGCTGCATAGTGAAAACCACCCTCGAAAGCCGCTGTGTGATTAGTTAAGAGTTTAATGTCTGTATAATTTCTTGGTATTTGTTCTCTGCAGGTTTTTTCTTTACGAAATGCCAATAGTTAAATTAGATTTCTTTTAATTTTTAAGATTATCTTATTTAATCTTATCTTATTTAATCTTATTAAAGACAATTTTCAATGAATTTATGATCCTTATGTTGAATAAAAAGCATTTCATTTCAACTAGGAAGAAGTTTATAAAACATTACGTAACATACACATTTAACACATTCATATTAGGTCTTTTAACTAGGCTACAATTAGTTTTAAAAGTTGCGATGAACGTTTTATAGTGTCATTGGTTTTGTCCACTTCATAAGAGATTTGACTTGCATATATACATTTTTATCCCAAATGCACTCATCCATGCTATAATATTATCTGAAGCTATGGATAGATAAAAAGTTTATTTTTATCATTTAATGTCCATGAAGTGAAGCCGATTAAATATGATCGAAGCAAACAAATAATCAATGATATCTTCCTACTGTTGGGTAAAGGGCGTGATGAACCATATATGTATGTGTCATTCTGGAGAAACTTTAATACCTTTTACGTTATACAATTAACTAGGTAGAATACAACTGGCGATCTATCAATAATACTTCATAGGAATACCACCACAATTCCAGTTATTAAAAAATGATACAGGATATATTATATCACTGAGGTTCTGTCCATTCTAAAAGGCTTCACAGCATTTATTTTCTATACCCTATGAATAAACGTAGACTATCCTTAAGTCATAAATCCCATGTGTGCAACGCACTCAAGAAAATTAAAAAAGTTATTCTGGCAATGACAAAAACAAACGTTTTTACGACCATTAACTCTTTCAGGGTAGTCGGAGGTATATGTGTCCATTTCCGCAATTGCGAAGGTAGTAATTCTATTGCACCTACATGTTAACATGTCAACAACTGACTACCCCGCAAGGGTTAATGGACGTGAACGCGTTTGTCTTTTTGTATCCGTAAGTGGAACATAAATCCCTACGTAGAATGCACTTAAGAAAATTACGAAAGTTAATCTTGGAATGAATGTGTAGTTGCACCGACATCAGCTGATAAGATTGCTATAGTTTAGTGGGCTTATTAACGGTATCGATTCCAATCCTAAGTGCCTGACTTAGAGTTGGTTCTTTTGAACCTACTAACTACTTTTCTACTAAGAAAAAATAAATAAATAGGCTTTAAGATCACTATGTTGCGTAATGTTTGTTTGTTTATGGTTGTTTGCGTGTCGATCTCCGCTATTTACAAATCAATGATTCTAACTCATGATACATGATTCAATTGTGTGTGACATATTTAGTTGTTTTTTAAGGTATTAAGTCATGTTATTTCTTTTCGATATTTAGACAATATATTGTTCACATCACTAAGATCTGAACACGCTCATTTTAATACTTACATACAGATATCGCCCGTTTCGCTGTAGAGGGGTAAGCAAAGATGACGGATCACCATCTACTCCGATCCCGCTAACCACTTTTAATTCATTGACATTCATTCACACTCGGCAGTTAAAGGTACTTCTAACGTCACCCTTTTTCAATATGGCGTCTATCTGACTGTCGTATGCCTAATAAGGCCGGCCCCTACGTAACAGCCCTCCCACTTCACCCACATATTATCCGTTGTACTATTGTTTTTTTGTATTTATTTAGTCAGTGTGGTAACATGAAACATAAAATTATGCAGGCACTTTGTTTATTAAAAAAAAAGACAAACGCATTCACGATCATTAACCCTTGCGGGGTAGTCAGAGGTTCAGGTTTCCATCTTCGCAACTGCGAAGGTAGTAATTCTATGACCACCTCGAACCCTCGTGTTGACCAGATAGTCAGTACTCAATGTGACAGGTGGTCAGCCATGTCGTCATTTACAAGCACTCACTATTACCTGCTTATTTCCTTTTTGAGATCTTAGTATTTATGAGTGCTATTACAAAGAAGGTTAAACAAGCCTTAAATTCATTAGCCAGGGGGCGTTTACATTTGAAGGAATCACGGCAAATAGCCATAAGTTAGCATGACTAAGGAAACATAAACAAACAGGCTAAGACCTAATGTAAAGATTGTATCTCTAACAATTAGTTGAAGTAATTTATTGTAGTATCAACAGTAGGGGTGATTATTTGATTTGAATCTCGAAGAAAATAATTGTTTAAATGTATTTGTTTTTATAGACCGTAAATTTCGTAGTACCTAGTTTTTTTAATTACATATTATTGATTGGCAAGAGAAACGTATACATTCACGTCACTTACCTTTTGAGGTGGACCGAACTCCGGAGATATGATATCTCCTAGGTCACTTCTCAGCATGAATATTAGGGTTGCGATTTTATATGCAACATTGGTGACAGACTCCATTGACCCCTAGTCCCTTAGTCGCCTACTACGCTATGTAGGTAAGAATGGCATCTAGTTAGCAATCTTGACTTGATAAATAATTAGTTGTGGTAATTTATTGTAGTATCAACAATAGGGGTGATTGATTGATTTACATCTTTAAGAAAATAATTGTTAAAATTATGTATTTGTGTTTTATGGGCTTGTAGATTTAGAATATTTTTTTTTGAATACATATTGTTAAATGGTTTATCGCGTGAAATCTAATCGTGAGGTATCGGGTTCGAATATCGGTGGAAACAGGTTTAAGACATGTGGCAGTTAAGAGATGGCGGTGAAGGGACAACGTTCTTCTTTCGCTTTCTAGCCTGGTCGTCGATTAATTTATTAGCTAATTATTATTAATAAGCATATATTTATAATGAAGGCACTCTGTTACACCATTTTAATTTTTGTGACAGAGTCCCAGACTATTATTATTATTTATTTAAATTCTATACTGACCGAACCAAAAATATCCTACCAATTATTTCACTGATACTCCACTAGCCATATAAAAGCCATAAACAACGTTTCTTAAGCCGCTGTTCCAGTCGCCGTCATTTCACGCTTGTGAGTTCATGGTCCCATAATCAAGTCGGCTGAGATTTATGGAATACGGGTCTGTTGAGGTCATTTGGGCGAAATACGTTGGCAGGTCACCTTAATAAGGGGGAATAAATTGGGTACCGTGTCAGATTAATTAAGGACAATGTATAATAAGCAAGGCTGGTGGAAATAGCATGGCTAGATGGTTAGGAGATGGTGGTGACTAAGGGAGTATGGTACTGTAGGAAATGTATTGAGATAAGTTTTAGTTCAGGTATAACATTGTTACGAAATCATGTAAGTTATGTTAAGCGTGACAAAGGAACAATTTATCTATGTGTTTTGTAATAATTACATACATACATACATACACATCACGCCTGATTCCCTGTAGTGTGTAGAGGCAGAGATCACGGATCCCCATTCGTCCCGATCCTGACAGACCACTTTCGCTCCATTGACATTCATACATTTTCTCATACACTCTCGGCGGTTATAGGTACACCTAACGTCATCTTTTTTCAATATTTATTTTTTGTAATAATTATAAATGCATAACTTAATAGTGACAGTAGCTTAGTGAATAAGACCTCTCACTCTTTATTAGAGGTCCTAGGTTCAAATCCCAACTCTGGTATATACGAATGGATGAAATTTTAATGTGTTATTCATTTACGTACAAAATTAACAGTCACTAACGGTGAGGGCAAAATCATCCCTCGGGATAGGTAATAACCATTGTGTTGGGTGCTGTCCAACAAGAGAAACACGAGTTTACTGTAAGTCTGTACTGTAAGTATAACTAAAATGCCTTCGAAATGGAATGGAGATTGTAGCCCAAGTCGCATACTACCCTGCCATAAAAATATATGTTTTCCGTATATTTTAAAGTATAATTAATAAAATTTTACAAAGTAGCTTGTAATACACAGTAGTTTATTATCTAAACATCTTCTTACAAATTAATAAAACACTTTTGTTGCATTATTTTCTCACTACAAACTTCCACATTTCTATACTACGAAATCTTGCCTTGACCTTCGGGATACAAATGGGGGTCGTGTAGCAAATGAATGTTGAATGTGCCACTTACATTGTTATTCTTTCCTCGCTAAGTGCATTTATGCGTTTATCGGACTAATTAGCCGTAAAATTCACCTTTTTAGGAACATTTTGGGGCTATTGATTATGCGTATATTTAGCAAAGATCGTGAGGTTTTTATAGGATAGTAATAATATTTATAACAAGTATATTATTAATGTCTTTTACAGTTTTATCTATTATACATTGAAAAATAAAATCTATTATTTATTTTATATGGAAAAGGCATGACGTAAAAAGTACCTATAACCGCCGATTATGTATGAGGAGGTGTATGAGTCTCAATGAAGTGAATGTGGTTTGTAAAGTTTGGGACAAATGGGGATCAATGATCTCCGCCTACCTCTCTACCTCAGAAATCAGGCTTGATGTCTATGTATGTATGTATTATCTAAGAACATAATACTTGAAAGTGGAAGGTAGAGTGAGCCGGGGTAAATCGTGTAGAACTTATACAGATCAGAATGGAGACAGTCTTCTCAAGGGTGTACGTAGCGTGAAGAACAGAAGAGCGTGTATAAGAAGGTTAATGGTTTTGAAAGAAGTAGCCGAGATATGTCAGGATTGTTTCAGGTAGCTATCGATTGTATCTGCTTGTCTAATTAGGGACGTAGCATGTATGTATGTGTTGTGTTATCCATATAGTCTTAGGAAGGAATATGTATTTGTATGGTACAAGATAAGGTGATTAATTCATATGTCTTATTTAATTATTTATCATGAGGATTTTGTCTTAAATAAGGGTTATATATTTAGGGCTTCTAAATAGGATTACGGGACTAATAGGACCACCTTTCTAGCATTCTAGCTCTCCAGACTAATTTGGGACGGAATAAGACCAAACTAAGATGTTTTGGTTGAAGGGCTAACAACCTAATGCTATATATTAGAACACCAATGAAATAAAATTCTTTTATTAATAATTACTTATTAAAAGTAAAATTATTTCTTTGTTTTGTCATTGGCATAAACTTAAATATATTATAGTAAGTATAGTTATATAGTATAGCAGGAATGTTTTGTAATCAGAAACATCCTAAAACAGGTTGCTAGCTTACCCCGCGACACGATAGAAACATAGAAACAAGGGAAAACACGAAGCAAATACCTACTGGCAACTTTAACTCGAAATCCATTGAAAACTTTCCATCGGGAACAACCGACACGCCGAGTGGTTCACGAGTGATCGGAACATATCATTCCTTCAACCCATTCAATCATTCAAACGTAGAAACTGAACTATGACATTTATAGACATAGCTTTCATTATTGTTATACATAAACATTTATGTAATGCACCGAATTTTACGGTGAGGGAAAACATTGTGAGAAACATATCTGTTCCCTGAACAGATAATAGTCAGTGCTTGTAAATGGCGACATAGCTTACCACCTGTCACATTGGGTACGGTTGGTAATGGTTAACGACCATTAACCCTTGAGGGGTAGTCAGAGATTCAGGTGTCCATCTCCGCAATTGCGAAGGTAGTCATTCTATAGCCACTTCCAACAAACGTGATGACCAGATAGTGAGTATACCATGTGACAGGTGGTAAGCCATGTCGCCATTTACAATCAATGATTATTACCTGTTTCGGGGAACAGGTACCTACGTTTCCTTACGATATTTTTCCTCACCGTTATACTCTATGCATTTCATAAACGAAAATGTACATAATCATTAATAAAAAACATTTCCATTGGTACATGCTCAAGCGGGATTTGACCCCTGTACCCACTGATACAGAGTCAAGCCCCAAACAACTGAGCTATGTCATATTATTGTATTATGTATAGCTAGAGTAGAAATCTGATAACAGAATCTGTCTCCAATTGAGCACAATACAAATTGAGTTTGCACGAAGACACTATTCGAGATAAAGGTCACGCCGACCCTTGAAGGGACCCGAAAGTGCTTCAATAAGGACCAATACACATATAACATATATATAAATATCATTGTTGGTTCAAGTGGTATAGCTACCGAGTGTATATGAGTACTGACTATCTGGTTAACACGTGGGTTCGAGGTGTCCATAGAATTACTACCTTCGCAATTGCGGAGATGGACACCTGAACCTCTGAATACTCCGCAAGGGTTAATGGTCGTGAATGTGTTTGTCTTTTTTGCTAATTTCACAAAAAAACGTATATACTACAAGTGTGCACTAAACCATCGACATATGGAACCTAAATGTTACGTATCATCACTACATAGTATAAAACAAAGTCGCTTTCTCTGTCCCTATGTCCCTTTGTATGCTTAAATCTTTGAAACTACGCAACGGATTTTGATGCGGTTTTTTTTAATAGATAGAGTGATTCAAAAGAAAGGTTTATATTTATAATAACATCCATTAAATAGTGGAGTAGGCTATATATGTTATACCCGTGCGAAGTCGGAGCTGGTCGCTAGTATAAGTATATTAGGTCATTATGAGAGAATGACTAACTCGCTACCTGTCACCTAGATACGTCAATAGTAGCCACTTGAACCTTCGACGTATATTATATCTCACTTTATAGTCAAGTAGTTCACGTTTATCTCCGCAATTGAGCTATCCTGAGTGATATATTGCCAACTTAACCTTGTTCTTTAAAAGATAGGGCAACGTGTAAGTTTTTGTTGTATATCGTCGAGTGAAAACGAGAATATTGCCTGTTTAGAAGGATAGGCAGGTATCGTCATAGTCTCGCTATTGTAGACATGTATGTACAGATTGGGAAATTATATGTTACGAATTTATACGTAAATACAAAAATTTTCACAAGGCTTTTACATATACAGTCTCAGGTCAATCTCTAAGCATTTTAATTCAACATGTAAGTTGTACATATTTTTTACTCGACAATGGCATATACTAATTTCCACCTTTGAAATCTACCTAGCTTTAACTTGACTTTACTTACCAAAATGAATGGGACTAAATAACTTTAGCATACAAAAGGAAATTAGTTACAACAACAAATATTTGCTGGGGTTGGATTTTCTCCCTATTTTGGACACCGTGCATTAATTCATATGCATACATTTATCGTTAAAAGGTGTCGTTAGAAGTACCCATAACCGCCGAGTGTGTATGAGTAGCAACGAAGCGAAAGTGTTTTTTCAGGACAGTTTCCGTGATCTGATAAATTCAACACACTTAGTAATTTTAAAAATAAACCACTTAAACTACTCATAGATGTCACTACACTACATTAAGGAATCGGTGGCGCTCGACCTTAATAATTCAATTAAGGCAAGGGCCCATTACCTCGCTGTCAATGAGAGACAGGTTGGGCTTGTTGAATTAATTCATTCGGGATAATGTTCGGCAGGATTTACCGGTTCAAGATAGCTGGACCTTAATTCGTGGCCACGAGGGATTGGGGAATGATTGGGCGGGCCAAATTGTTCATAGAATTCGGTTTAGGAACTAACTTTCGAGAGAAATAGGTTATAGGTTAGTGGAAAATGAATGAGATGGGATTAAATTTTACACGTGTTTCTAATTTATATATCCATACATCTTTATTGTTACTACATACATATACAATCATGTCTTTTTACACCTTTCGGGGTAGATAGAACCTTGGAGACATGAAAACATCTCCTTGGTCACTTATTAGCATGAATACTGGGGCTGTAATATTAGATTTACCATTAGTGACAGATAGCTACCTTATCACCCAATAGGTTCCATTAAACCCTAGTTCCTTTCTAATTCATTAATCCATATTTATTGTTATTGCTCAGTTGATATTGGAAACTCTACATCTGTCTACGCCATAAACCTTACGATCGAGAATACACACTGTGTACTTGTATACATAAATTATAATTAATTTCTGATTTTAAACACACAGTTTGACAAGTTCATCACAGTACTCATTAAGTACCTACACATCACAGGTTGGGGATATAGTCTAGTAAAAAGTACCTTTACATCGGTTTGGATTAAACATGTTCGCCTGAATTTATAACATATATTTTATTTTCATTACCGACTTATTTTTAGACCAAATTCTGAACGCACTTTACGTTAATTTATACTTATATTTTTCTTTATTTATTATGTTGTATTACATTATTACATACTGAACATAACATACAACATATAGTACACCTATCAATAAATACAATTAAACTATAAAGAGAATAAATCTTATCCGAAATCCAGTGCCTGGCTCACACAGCGCGCAGATCGAGCGCTAAGTGTTTGACATGCAATCGATACAACATTTATTTCGTGTTTGTCCATTCTTTTTCGATCAAACACTTTTTCATCCACTATCAGACAGAGCGAGCTTTTAAATGCGTATTTGTTTTATAACGGATTACTCTGTTTTTTTAGGCGTCGTTTTTGTTTTATTTTGCTCATATTTGCGAATGGTTGGTACGTAAAAACGCTTTTATGATTATTGTTTATTGTGATGGAGAGACAGTGTTCAAATAGTTTATTTATTAATAGTGTTTGAAATAGTTTATTTAATACTTTGAATACCCCGAATGGGTTACAAATGGCAATGAAAGTGTTTGATTTATTTGTTTGATAAATGATCACGTAACAATTTTGCTTGCTGCCATCGATACAGGTTACCATGGTAACCTAGTGATGGCAGTAATGTTGAGTTTATGTATGCTTGTTTTTGTTTAATAAAGATTATTATTATTATTAATTCTTTTCACTAGATATGCAGTAAGTTACTTCACGAAGTTTTTTCTCCAGTAGAATTACTGAGTCTGCAATTACAGTGTGAAATGTATTTATTTAAATTATCTAGAACATAAGAAAGAGTCTCCAAGGTTCTCTCCACCCCAAAAGGAGTTTGAGGACATGAACGCATTCGTATATAATAAACATACGTACGTACGTACGCGTTCACGACCATTAACCCTTGCGGGGTAGTCAGAGGTTCAGGTGTCCATCTCCGCAATTGCGAAGGTACTAATTCTATGGTCACCTCGAACCCACGTGTTAGCCAGATAGTTAGTACTCAATGTGACAGGTGGTCAGCCTTGTCGCCATTTACAATCACTATTACATGTTCTGGGAACAGGTAGGTTTCCTCACGATGTTTTTCCCATAATAAACATGTATAGCTTTTTTAAATATACACAGAAACTTAACCACTTATATATGTAAACAAAGCAACTGTAAAACAAACCTAAGTACTGCTAACTGTTGGAGAATGTTTAGATTAAACAGGACGAACAAACTTGTTAAGCTGTCGACTGAAAGTGTCCTGTCCGTACTCCCACTTCCCACTTATTACACTGGGACAGAATGAGGTGGTAGTATACTTCGAATTTACATAGATTCAAAGAACATCATCATCATATTTAGGACACTATTAAAAAACCAATTGAAAGCCCCTTGCTAAGTACATTTAAGGCTTGTGTTAAGGGTTCTAGTCAACGTATATTTAAGAAATGTATACATATTATACATAGATAAATACATATAGCATATATAATCAACACCTAGACTGGAAAGCAGAAGAAAAGCGTTGTTCTTAACTCTGCCTCCACAGGGAATCGAACCCGGGACCACACGATTAGCGTTGAGGCATCTAACCGATCGCGCCACGGTGGTCGTCAAAGGTGGTGGCGTACTTCGAACATACATTCTCTCAGTCCCACTCTAGACTAGCACGTAAATATAATGCTAACTAGCTGCCGTTCTTACCGGAATGTTGTAGGAGGTGACTAAGAAGCTAGGGGTGAATATAATCTATTGGGTGTAACTAATATGACATCGCAACCCCAATATTCATGCTAAAAAGTGACCTAGGAGATATTATATTTCCGAGGTTCTGTCCACCCTGGAAACGAGTAAAGGATGTAAATGTGTATATTCTTAATTGGGTAATCTTGTGAAGCATCATATTCCTTAAGTTATATTTAGTATCAATATTGAATTTATTTGCCATTACTATTTGCCTTCAATGACTTACCGGGAAGACCGACAGCTAGTTTACAGTATATTTAAGCCCCAGGTTAGCATATTTATTCTTTATTATGTCTTCTACATATCATACTTGACAATCATTAAAATGAAGTATTAGAAAATACTAATTTGATTATATTACCTCTACTTGTAACACAGCAGTATGTATGAATAAATGACCACTTTCACAATTTCTCAACCTACAACCTCCTAGTACACCCTCAGCCTTGCATTTAACAACATTTGCGTCCAACAGAAACTAGCACAGTAGTACAGCGCTGGCCCTAAGATTGGGGTGGGAACAAGAAAATTCGCTTAAGGCACCTGTGATTAATGGGACCTCTCTCTTAGAAGCTAAAACTTTGCTTGCATTGGCCATGGGTTGGGATAGAATGAGATTTGTAAGGATGGCTTGCTTGGTATGGACAAAAGACAAAGGCATTCACGACCACTAACCCTTGCAGGGTAGTCAGAGGTTCAGGTTTCCATCTCCGCAATTGCGAAGGTAGTAATTCTATGGAAACCTCGAACCCACGTGTTAATCAGATAATCAGTAGTCAAAGTGAGAGGTGGCAAGCCATGTCGCCATTTACAAGTACTAACTATTACCTGTTCGTCGAACAGGCGAAGGTAGTAATTGTATGGCTACCTCGAACCCACGTGTTGACCAGATAGTCAGTACTCAATATGTCAAGTGGTCAACCATGACACTGATATCTGCCTACTTCTATATACAAAAGCGTGAAGTACATAAGTTGCGGAATACTGCTAGGATATATTACATCCATTAACATTCAACCATTCACACAAAAACCGTTAATCTCGTTCACACCCACATAAAAGGTTAACATCCCATCATTCCAACCACACGGTCTATTAAAAGAGTGCTATCCTTTCACTCATGTAGCTCAAAACAACGATCAGCGATTAAGAGCACCCAAGATAGATGGGTCCTAGGTACCTCGTATCTCGATTTGGGACTCCGAACGGCTTTTTAATATACCCCTACGTAATGGTAGCTCGGTATTGAGGGATACGAAATTTACTTAAAACCTCCGTGGCGCGATTAATTAACCTACTGAACGCTAATCGTGAGGTCTCGGGTTCGATTATCGGTGGAGGCAGAGTTAAGGAGCTTTGCTCTTCAGTCTGGTTGTTGATTATATATACTATACATGTAATCGTCTATGTATAAAAAGTATATATTTCTTAAAAATATACGTTGACAAGTACCCTTAACCCAAGTCTGCAATGAACTTATCAAGGGGCTAGGTGTCTAAAATTATTATTATTATTTACATTGATAAGAGTGTGTTATGAAAATAACATTATATAGTATAATAATGTAAAAATAATAATGTGTATGTGTCTGAAATATATTAATGTATGTTTATATGATGTTTATGATGTTAATACAGTCTATAGTGTATATATATGTATGTGTGTGTATATATATAATGTGTATGTACGTATATGTATGAGTGTGTATTTATGTATATGACTATATCTATTTATGATTATGAATTATAGTGTATCAATTTTATGTATAAGTATTATATCTGTATTTGTCACGATAGTTATTATAAATGAATTATTCTGTGTATGTTCGTTATTTATTATATGAATCTTGTGACAGTTTCCGAATCGGGTGCTGCCGGAGGACCAGTGATGTAGCCTAGCTACATCGTATACTGAGGCAGCACCTTTTCACTGCATGAACGGTGTTCTTTACATATATATTTTTTCCATGTTTGTTGTTTTTGTATGTTAGTAAATAAAGATTTTTCTTTCTTTCTTTCTTTAATGTCCCATGCTAGTCTAGGCCACATAAGAATGCAAACTAAGGGACTAGGGCTCAATGGATTCTGTTGGGCGATAGGCTAGCAATCTGTCACCAATATTCCACATAACATCACAATCTAAATAATCATGCTAAAAGTAACCTTGGAGATATTGTCGTCTCCAAAGTTCTGTTCACCTCAAAAGGGCTTAAAAGACGTAAATATATATGTATGTGACATTGTATAATCCTTATCAGTTATCTTTACGAGGTAGTCAGAACAATGAGTGATTGTTTTTCTATGTAGGCAGACCAATGGCCACTCAAAGCTCAATTTAACTAGATATTTATATACATAAAAATATTCACGCATTTAAGTACGTGAGGAGATGGGCAGAGTCTATCGATCGCTACCTGGAACGAACCTGACAAATCTCTCTTACTTCACTCTCACCCATTCACCTTCTCATACATGCTCTTCTGTTCTTCACACTACGTTCACCCGTATTGAGAAGAATGTCTCCAATGTATATTAATTAATATTCGTATACCTACATACACATCACACCCATTCGAAATTCGACGTAGCTCAGTTGTTTAGGGCTTGACTCTGTATCGAGGTAGGTACAGGGTTCAAATCCCACTTCAGCATGTACCAATGGAAATGAAGTTTAATGAATTTCTATGTACATTTTCGTAATAAAAATACATTTACGAAATGCATCGAATACTACGGTGAGGGAAAAACATCGTAAGGAAAAACAAGTAATAGTTAGTGCTTGTAAATGGCGACATGGCTGACCACCTGTCACATTGAGTACTGACTATCTGGTCCACACGTGGGTTCGAGGTGGCCATAGAATTACTAACTTCGCAATGACGGAGATGGACACCTGAACCTCTGACTACCCCGTAAGGGTTAATGGTCGTGAACGCGTACGTTAAGTACATCACGGCTATTTCCCTACATACCCCTCAATTATAGAGTAGCCAAGCAACAACGTTATATCCCTGTCTAACCTGTCCAAGCAATATGGTCGTGAATACATTATTCTTTGTCTTGTCAAGACTTGGCGCAGTATTATTCATCGCCTCCTGACATAACTTGCTAAGCGCTTAGGGAAAGGTCAGTTCTCATAGGGTACTAAAGTTTAAGTAGAATTGTTTTTTTGTATGCAAGCTAAATACTTGTTTTAGGTGCTATCGTGGAAGACGAGTGTGTATGAATTGAATTGATTAAGCGACGAACAGCTTTTTCCAATTTTCCTTATTCAAAATGGCATGAAAAACGCTTAGCTAAAAAAAAGTAAACAACGATAGAGTCATAATTGTAAGTCCTTTAATGTAACAGATAATCATATCTCGAGGTTGAATTATTGTACTGTACTTATACAAAAAAATAATTATATTTTTTAATAACTTTTATTTTCTAGGATCAAAAGAATCTGCCTGTCCCTCTATATTATGGAGACATGCTGCTAGTCCATCACCCAATAGAATCAATTAACTATCTTAGTCGCCTCCTATGACATGCTGGGAAGACCGACAATAGTTAGCATTGTTTTTACATACCAGTTGCCATGGGTCTACTTTGAATACCCACGGGTGGGTATTCTGGTTAATGATTTAATGATACTGTTATCTTGTTTGAGAACATGAAGTGGATGGATAATAGGAGGGTTACGAAAGGAGTTTGTAAAGCAAATGTGGAAAGTATAGTTGGACAGGATAGTCCACTTCGGACATAATCAGATTAAATTGGAGACATTATGCTGAAGGCAGGTATGCGTAGTGTGCAGAACAGAAGAGCACGTAAAGTAACGGGTGTAAGTGAAGCAATTAAAATTTGTCAGGATCGTTCCAGGTGGCGATCGATGGTCTCTGCCTAACCTATTGGGGACGTAAAGGCGAGAATACAGTCATGTATGTACTGTTATCTGATATATGATTTCACGTTACCCTAAAGTGCTACTATGATTTACTAAAGCCTACCTTTAGAAACAAATGACAATCAGTTTCTTTTGACGTGTTGTCTTCTTGTCGAGAAGAAATTCGTGTAAGGTGACAGTTTTTCATTGCATGTCAAGAGAGAACTTTTGGCCTAGCTAACAATGATTGGCGGATTATTAGATGAAGGCTGCGAAGGATTTTGATGGAGTAAGGGTAATGTAGAAAATATAAGGTTTTAGGTTGTCCTGTACAATGTGATACAGAAAAGAAAATGGCGATACCAAAGAAATAACTCTTTAATTTTTATTATATACTTAAGACAAAATGTTCGTATAAATAGTTTTTGTTATTAATTGAAATGAACGCTGTGATAAATATATAAATGATGCATAATTTTATGAAACGGTAAATGAGAAATACCTACTTTTTTGTAATCTAAATAATAAACCAATATGTATTTTAGGGTTTGTTCAAAGTTGTAGATATAAATACAAAAATATATTAATGTACCGCAGTAGGTACCAAACAATATTTATTGGTCCTTAAATTTTTCCATGATTAATTTAGCCTCACATTTACAATTCAAAATACCCTATAACTATTGCTTTATGAGATTAATAAATGATCTCTCATATGTTCTGCAAACTAACCAAATATCTACTAAGATCGTTACATCTAACAAATTCATGACAAGATTACTATTTGTTCTCTAAACAAAATGGCGGCAAGTAATTGGACAAAACTTTTCCGAACAGGTACGAAATTTCGGTTCAAACTTTCAGTCTGTCGACCAAAGTGCTTCTTGGATTGTTTTGTGGAGTTTGACAGCCATTATTGTAGCTATGTAAGTAAACTAGAGTACCCGCCACATAAGGTGGCAGTAGCCAAACTTGGAACTAAATTTGACGTTTCCGCCATTGCGTGTTATTTTGTATGAAAGGTAAATTTAGTATTACCAGCGTTGTGTTTTTTGCCCACTCTTTGTAATTTTTATGTTTGTTAAGGGTGATTATAATAAATTGATTTCTGGAGTTTCTTGTTAGTTCTTCTCCAAGGGTCTCCGCTGAACTTCTTCTTCTCAATCGTTACGCTCTTATCAGAGCGGTCGTGGTCTTCATGACGTGGCATCTTGAGCAGCCGAAATGGTTGGTGAACTAACCTCGGTAAAAATATGTAAAGACAATGCTCAGTGCCATGTTTGAAATAGTTTTTTTACATACATACATACACATCACGCCTGATTCCCTGTAGAGGGGTAGGCAGAGATCACGGATCCCCATTTGTCCCGATCCTGACAGACCACTTTCGCTTCATTGACATTCATACATTCTCTAATACACTCTCGGCGGTTATAGGTACTCCTAACGTCGCCTTTTTTCAAAATAGCGTCTATCTGACTGTTACATATATGTCTTATTAGGCCGGCCCCTACGTAACCGCCCTTCCACTTCACTCATATATATTCCTTTTGTCAATATATAGTTTTTTTAATTTGTACTTAGATCATAAAATAACTTTCAAAGAGAGCTTATGATAGGGCCTATTTTGAATAAAAATATTTTGACTTTTGACTTTGGTATATTAATTTGTTTTATTTGAGTTTATAGCTCTGCAACCAAAGATCGTTACAAATGAAACCTCAATATAATGTATCGAGCCGTATGGCACAGTGAGTGCTAGTTTTGGCGTGTTTACTGGCAACACTGGATTACGCGACTGTGGCGACGCCTCCAACTGCCACCTTATGTGGCGGGTACTCTACCCATAGTTTTCTTGGGGCATAAATATCTTGCATTGATCGAGAAAATAAATTATTTACTTTACATGTTCTTAATTTCCATTTTTTCCCCTATGAAATGTCACACTGTTTAAAAATGGCGTCTATCTGACAGTTATATGTGTCATTTGCCCGGCTCTTTGAACTCACCCACATATTTTTAATATATTTCTGTGTGTATATAGAGATCGCCCCACATAAATTGGCAGTTGGAGGCGTAGCCACAGTCGCGTAATTCAGTGTTACTAGTAAACACGCCAAAACTAGCACTCACTGTGCCATACCCTATCACAAGCTCTCTTTGAATGTTATCTTATGATCTAAGTATAACAACAATAAAGATTATTATTTTTATAATTAACAAACATAAAGATTACAAAGAAAGTGAGCAGTGTGCACAGTTTTTCCTTAACAATTATTATGATCCATATGGATACGCTTATCGCCTAACGTGGTAAACGGTAAAAAGCGGCTTTGTCCAGCTATCCTCAAAATAAAGATTTTTGCTTCTTAGCCACTCTTGCATCTCAGATTTTCGTGACGACATTGTTGGCGCTTTATTTATTTGTACAAAATGGTAAGGAGCATTGTCCATGACCACAAGAGAGTTAGGTGGTAAATTAGGAATAACTTTATTGGTCATCCATTTTAAAAAGTTTTCCGAATTCATATCGTCATGATAATCTGCAGACTGAAATTGGGACCTAAATATAAGAAGGGCATTATTTATAAATAAATAAATAAATAAAATAATATTTATGAAACCTTGGTCTGAACCTGCGTGCGCAATAATGAATCTTCTTCCAACAGAATCAGATACCAATACGCCATCCTCTTCATTACTTTGCCAGCAACGCTTCTTATGATAGGTCGGATGTATATAAGTTTCATCCAAAAAGACAACGAATTTTTTATCCTCTAACTGTTGTTATCCTTAGATCATAAGATAACTTTCAATAAGAGCTTGTGATAGGGCCTATTTTGAATAAAAATATTTTGACTTTGATATATTAATTTGTTTTATTTGAGTTTATAGCTCTGCAACCAAAGACCGTTACAAATGAAACCTATAATGTATCGAGCCGTATGGCACAGTGAGTGCTAATTTTGGCGTGTTTACTGGCAACAGTGAATTATGCAACTGCGGCGACACCTCCATCTGCCATAATATATTCAAAATTATAAATATCACAAGCTCTCTTTGAAAGTTATCTTATGATCTTAGTATAAATTAAAAAAAACTATTTCAAACATGGCACTGAGCATTGTCTTTACATATTTTTACCGAGGTTAGATCAGCGGAGACCCTAGCATGGAGAAGAACTAACAAGAAACTCCGGAAATCAATTTATTATAATCACCCTTAACAACAAATAAAAATTACAAAGAGTGAGCAAAAAACACAACTCTGGTAATTCTAAATTTACCTTTCATACAAAATAACACGCAATGGCGGAAACGTCAAATTTAGTTCCAAGTTTGGCTACTGCCAATTTATGTGGGGCGATCTCTAACGTTTGTACAACTGGCTTGGCGAATGCACATAACCCTCATGGTTTTAGCATAAGATCAGCGTGGTGATTGTACTTCAATCATTGTATATAAGCTGAGCGGGGATCATTTCACTGGGCAATGACATGCACATGTAGGATTTAATAACTTGTATAAACTTCTTTTCTCTTTTTTTTTTTTAATTTTCTTGTATGTGTATGTCAATGTGTTTCTATGAATAAAGCTTATTATTATTCTAAAAGAAATACGCCTACTACCATTTTATCTAGTCCCTAACTAGCTTCAAAAGGTTGTAGTATTAACCTCGCCTTAATTAAAACCAATCGTTAGGCGCCGCTAACAACGTACCCCTATTAATCAACTTCATTAATTAAGACCACATTTTTAATGGTTCCGCCGGTATTTGCATAAAAAAGATTTAACAAGATTAAGCTGAGGTAAACTAAGAATTTTATGCTTTAATTAAAAAAACAAATACTGTGAACGGAGGTTAAGGACGGAGGACGCTAATTGTTAGGTTCCGGGTTCGATTACAGGTGGAGGCAGACTAAAACTAAGTATAACAGATTTCATTTTGTCTAGAGGATAATCATTATTTATTTATTTAGCCGAAGCCTATGAGCAACGCGGATTGCCATATTTAAGTGCTGACTGATCCGTTGTTAAACGGTGAAATCGTGAGGAAAGCTACGTATTCCTTAAAACAAGTGATAGTCAGAATTTGTAAATGGCGTTCAGATTTATTACCTCAAACCAAATGAAGGGTTTAAATGAAAAACAGCCTTAGTCAATAATGTTGAATATCCAGTATGGGCAAAAAACTGTTTTGATCATTTGTACTTATTTTATTAATATTAACGTTTTGCTTTTCATCTACTCCTAATTAGGATGTCAAACAATATTGAAGACAGTTCCAATATGGTACAAACAAGTTTTTAGTATAAAAAGATGTATTTAGGTTATGATATAGGTTATTCTTCCAAGTGACCTAACAATCGTTTTTATGGAATTACTCGTGACTTTGAATATTTTTCAAAAATCAGTAAAGAGCATCTTGTGGGCAAAGTTTTCCTACAAAGCTTGGCATAGGTACTCAGTTCAATTTTTGATTTTTTTGACAAAGGCTGTACGTTAAAAAGTACGCCTTACACAAATCTTAAATGTATTTAGCAAGGGGCTAGTTCATTTGGTGTAATAATGTCCAAATATTATTATTTAATATTAGTATTAGTACAGAACATTAATTGGGAGTCAAAACATTTGTCATATTAAGTTGTTGTTTTGAACATGTAGATTAGATGTGACAAATAGAACTAACACTTTAGATATAACCATTTGAACTTCTAACTACCACGCTATATTTAACATAAATATATGTGTAGCATGTGAAGCCAGTACCTAACATAAGCCTTAAAATTCCTTCACAAGTAGGTCCCGAAGGAAATCTCCTTATAAGGCTTAGAGGCGGGAACCGGAAAGAGATTATGATGCTCCAAAGGAATTCACGGGCGAACTATTTTAGTCTGCGTCAATATTTACTCACTCTTGGGTATTTACTTGTGTAGCTTCAAGGTAGTTTATCCTTTTGGGGTGGTCAGAGATTTCAGTGATCACTGCAATGAATGTGTTTTTTTCTTGATGATGTAATGGTTGAGGTGGTAAATAAATTACGTTGGTAAGTACTGAAGTTGAAGGATCTCTTCGAGATTTTTCCATGCTTAAAAACAACAGGACAATCTTACTGAAAAAGGTTTCCAATCTAAATCATCATTACGCCCATCGTTGCTTAACTTGATAATATATCTATGTTAACCGATATGTCAACTGATTGTTTTTTCTTAGTATATTTGCATTCGTTCGCCGTATACGTATAACTCGGCGATTATAGAAGTACCTATTTCAATGAAGTGATTCTTGATCTGTATGTATGTGTGTATGAATTTTATGTGATTGGCCAATACACTGAAGAGAGGCTTCAATGCATTTACGAATAGGAAACTGGATTGCTAAGGCTTTATAGGAGATGAATACACTCTGATGTTATTGCCGGGATATAATGTATGGGCAATTGAGTTGAATTGGAATACGCTTAGAAATTTCCTTGATTCAATACCTTACTTTAAAAAGACAAAAGAGGTTTTTAAAAGTGCTATGCCTACATATTCTAAAAAAGGCTAAATTTCAGCAACAATGTGTTACGAAAATTATTACTTAATTATAATACCGTAATGAACTAAAACTAAGAACTTAAAGTATAAAAAAAAATTAAACTATATAGAAAATATCTATATAGTCATCGCTGTCAAAGGGTTTATTTAAACATTGCTCTGCAAAAAATAACATGTCATTTTTCTCGTAGTAGTATAAAGATTCTCGTAGCATTGCATTTGTATACGTTAACTATCTGTCATTTTTCCGAGCCTTTCATAGGAGAGGCTTAATTAACTTGGGATCAAATAAAGCTCGTATGTGATGTACTAGTGAATTGTCATCTACATACATTACGCCTGATTCCCTGTAGAAGAGTAGGAATAGATCACGGATCCCCATTTGTCCCGATCCTTCCATACCTGTGTCGATTTATTGTCAGTCATACACCTCCTCATACACTTTCAGTGGTTATAGGCACTTCTTAAGTCACCCTTTTTCAATATGGCGTCTATCTGACTGTCATTTGTCTTAGTGGGCCGGCCCAAATAATTTTAAATCGTCATCTATTTTCAATATCAATGCTATGACGGATATGCTAGTTATTCAAGTAGTAACAGAAGGGTTTGAGAAAGATGTCTTAGGTTTGGTTCCAAAAAGAATATAAGACAAACGCGTTTACGACCATTAACCCTTGCGGGGTAGTCAGGGGTTCAGGTTTCTATCTCCGCAATTGCGAAGGTCGTAATTCTTAACATCTCGAACCCACGTGTTGACCAGATAGTCAGTTTATCAATGTGACAGGTGGTAAGCCTTATCGCCATTTACAAGCACTAACTTTTATCTGTCCCGGGAACAAGTAGGTTTCCTCACGAACATAAGAACGCCAAAGTATGATTTATTTGACTTATTTCCTGTTATCCCTTAGCAGGGATATAGGGCTCGAAGAATGTTTCTCCACCGTGAGCGATCTTGCGCAATCTCTTTCAGATCGCCCCACTGCAGTCCCATGGACTTAGCTTCCTTCTGAACTGAGCGACGCCACGTGGACTTAGGACGCCCTGTCCTTCTCTTTCCTGTGGGATGCCAATCCAATGCTTATATATGCAGTATAGTATATAGGGAAAACCTCAGTTTTCCTCAAAGTAAATAAAATTTATAGTGCCATTTATCAGTGAAATGAAAAGGGATGATAAACGTACCTAGTAATTTATTTGTTAATAAAACGCACAGTACATTAAAGGAGCGTTTCAATCGAACGAAGCCTTGAAGGGAGATTTATTCCACCGATTTGCATAAGCCACGATTCACCGGATCCAGTTGGGCGATGTACTATCCCCCTCGATAATGTATGACGTAGCTTTAATCGAAAGAGCACTTGATTAAATTCGAGTAAAGGCGATTTTTCACGTGACTTCTCTCATGTAATTTATAGACAAAAAAAGACAAACGCGTTCACATCAACCCAAGCGGGAAAGTCAGAGGTTCATGTCACCATCTCTGCAATTGTAGAGGTAGTAATACTATGGCCACCTCGAACCCACTTGTTGACCAGATAGTTAGTACTCAATGTGACAAGCAAGCCATGTCGCCATTTACAAGCAATTACGTAATTTATATGCTTGCAAAGATATTACATAGTTTCTTTTTACGTTTTTCAGTTCGTTTTGAAATGACTGAAACTTAGTATTACTCCTTTGGTTTGATAGGTCGTCGTTAATGTAATGTCTTTTTTGAAAGTGTAACATGTTGTCATTGAAAATACTTTAGGTCATTGCCCAATATGATTGTCTTTTGAATCGATCACTTTATTTATAATGTCCTCTTATGTAATGCCGGGTATTACAGCAAATACATACATTCATACATACACATCACGCCTGATTCCCTGTAGAAGAGTAGTCAGAGATCACGGATCCCCATTTGTCCCGATCCTGACAGACCACTTTCGCTTCATTGACATTCATACATTTTCTCATACACTCTCGGCGGTTATAGGTACTCCTAACGTCACCTTTTTTCAATATAGCGTCTATCTGACTGTTATATGTTAAAGCAAATAGTTAGCTTTTTTCTTAGTAGGCTAACTCAGGACACATTGAAATAATGTTCAAAGAGGAATAATATACTGAATAAGCGTTTATTAAGCACTTACAATCGCTGAATAGAATTGAAAATGTTTTTTCAACGGGAATAAAAATATATACTCCTCTCTAAGAAAACGGTATGTCATCTATATGTACGTGTCAAAATATAAAGCCTACTTCATACACTATCCAGAGAGTATTGTAATGGGCTAAATAGTGACATAAAGATATGTATGTATTACATTTTAGATCTGTAAGTAACCGGTATAATGTATAGCTATGTATCTTGTTTTGACAATTCAAATAAATAAAATGCTAATAATAAAACATTTGATAAATTAAGTAAATAAAACGATATTTAAGACATTTGAAGATCAAATATGCAATATACTGAATAACCATGACATTAGAAAAACGACTACTTGAACTACTGAATTACTGTCCAGAAGTACCGAACATGGTGAATTGGGAATAAAAAATAAGGATCAGTGTTTTCTACCTGTTCCACTGTAAAAATAAACGTGACGTATATGCATACATAATAAACGTGACATATGAGTACATATAAAAAACCCACTTCTCACACTATCCAGAGCCGAGAACAAATTTGAAATATGCCTTCCATTCGCCGTTGGCAGGGCGCGGCGCAATTGTTTCGCCGACCCTCGCAGGCCAAATTGAGGGCCCAGAAAAACAAAACAAATGAACGACATTTGCCTGCGAATTGTTTCTTAAGGGCTGCAGTTTCCGTTTTTCTGCCCTTTGATATGTTGATTCGGTGCTGAAGGATGGTAAGCAATTTGAGAGTATATGTGGGAGTTATTTATCATCAGTTGTATTGGCGTAATATACATATAGATGCATGCCTTTAATCCAGCTATGGGTCATTCGAAGCCCGCGTATCACTAGATAGACATGCCTTCGAAATTTCGGAGATGGGCATTCAAGCCTCTGATTACCCCGCCATAATAAAAAAAATGAGTGTGTATACACAAGTCGTGAAGCGTATGTTTATGTTTTATCCCTTTTTTTTATTTTCTCATCTTATTCAATGTTTAATTTATATCTTTAGATACTTATCTGATTATATGTTTAATTTATCTATGTTACTTTGTATCATGAATAATGGCGTTGCAATGACATGTGGTGAATTCATGACAGGTTGCTAACAGAGCAATTTTCACATAACAGAAAGTTTTTGTTTAAATAAATAACTTTTTTGACGGTTCTAATGTGGGCAAATATGTAGTAAAAATAAGGATTAGTGTTATTATTACCAAAGATAAAAAACAAATGTGGGGTAGTCAAAGGTTCAGGTGTCCATCTCCGCCATTGCGAAGTAATTATATGCCTCGAACCCACAAGTTGACCATATAGTTAGTACTCAATGTGACAGGTGGCAAGCCATGTCGCCATTTACAAGCACTAACATACCTGTTCGGGGAACAGGTAGGTTTCCTCACAATGTTTTCCTTCACCGTATTAATTACAATTACCAGTCATCTCATAATTAAAAAAAACACAAATGTTTATTTACTTACATACTTTTGGTGAGTAAACTATACTACAAACTCGCACTTAAGTTTAACAAACAAAAACTATTAGCAATTCTTAAATCTAGTACATTTGTATACATCTCCAAACGATTAACCCAGAACATTCAATCTTCTTCTTTTATGATTCTTATGTCAATATTGCAACTTTAGATATTTACTGTACTCCTGATTGAAAGAACGGAAACTACTCAACGTTGACACAATAAACATTCAAACAAAAACATCTAAGGAATTTACTCTTTCCAAAGTACCGTATTGAATGAAGGAAATGTCTAAACGTATTCCAATTCAACTCAATTGCCCATACATTGTATCCCAGCAATAACATCAGAGTGTATTCATCTCCTATAAAGCCTTAGCCATCCAGTTTCCTTCTCGTTAAACTCATCGAAGCCTCTCTTCAGTGTATATATCACGTCCATCTTCCTAAAGAGGGGTAGGCAGATATCACGGATCTATATTTTTCATCTGGCTTACCATCGTGAGATATCGTACATATTCCTTAGCTAATATTCTGCGTTTATAAATGATACAGCAAACCACTAGTCTCATTGAGTACTATCTGTTTAACACAAAGTAGCTATAGAATTACTACCTCCGCGATTGTGGAGATGGATACCTAAACCTCTGACTATCCCGCATGGGTTAATGGTCTTGAACGCGTTTTTCTTTTTTGACCTATGATATTTCACATGGTTGTAGAAGTCTCCTTAATGAAAAGAATAGGGTAGAGATCAAAGATCCTTATTATTGTCGATCCTGACAATTGATATAAACCTTCTCATACACGTTCGATAGTTATAGGTACTTCTAACGTCTTTTTCAGTATGTCACCAAACATTGTCATATCGAAACATCGAGTACTTTTTTTTAATAATTATGTGAGACCGGGTCATATCACGATAAAATTATAAAGATATCTGATATTAGTCTTCCCGCGACCACGGCCTATGCAACTGGGTCGAAACGTCGGGCAAAATAAAGGTAATCAGATATCTTTATAAATTTATCGTGATATGACCCGGTCTCACATAATTAATAAAATGAGTATAAATCACGAGTGTTTCAAAATAACTATCGAGTACTTTGAAATGTTTTTTCTTATTGCAATCCCTCTGGAGTTAGTTCACTCTTAGGTCCTCCCTGAGGGAATGCGTTTACGCTAATAAAAGAGAAAGAGGCCTTTACACAGAAAAGGTGTAAGCTGTGTTGGCACTCTCTCGATTACCAATATTGAGTCTGTATTGTTGTCTGTGTTATTTTGTTAAGCGTAAGCGTGTTTTGTTTCTTACGTAAAAAGGGGCTGTTTGAATTTGGAATTTTAAAATGAATATGTGAGAATAAAAGTATATACAGTTATGTTATAAGTTTTATGTAAAAATTATGAGGGAATCTTCTTGATTATCAGCATATTTACTAAATAAATCGTATCAACATAAATACGATGACTGATGTACTTATCATGTTAAGAGTCTCTAATATCAACATAAGTTATCAAGATCTAGTAAAAAGTAGGTTTCAAATGGAGAAAGATCATTTCAATATATCAATAACGACATTTGTAGCCATTCAATGACTCTACTTTACTATTAGGCAATCACGAATATAAAGCTAGGAAATCAAAAAAACTAGTAACTAAGGATTAGGTAAAAGCATTAAACGAAATACACACACATTGCTCATATGTTTAAAATTACCTTATTCTACGTACAAAACAAAGGCCCATATCAAGTAAACATCTGGCACTTCATCAGGGTATCCAAGCGAATCATCTGTCAGTGTCACGTTGATTGCAGAATACTTTGCAGAGTCAACAGTCACACCTGTGTCTTTTTGTACTCTGTGATTTGTAGCGGTGTACAGGGAAATATTACTTCGTAGTCTGTTCGGGAAGGTAGAGAAAATGGCGGATGTATTACGTAAATACTCGTACACATATATATTCTTTGTTTTTTCCTAGTCATATACATAAATGTACTTTCTTTTACATACAGGTAATAAAATTGTATTTAATCAACAAATATTTACATGAAACCAATAATTATAAGTAAAATCTCAAAGCCAAAATATTTACAAATAAAATTACAATCTATAAATATATCTGTATATATATATATATATATATATATATATGTGTGTGTGTATAGAATATATAATTATAATATATAGACATATTTAATTTATAGGTAATTTATTTTAATTAGTTTTAAGTTTGTAAATATTTTGTTAGTTTTAATTCCTTGTTTTATTGTATATAACTTAATTTGAATTTATTATATTAAATTTAATATTATGTGTATAGAATATTTGATTGTTTTATACATAGGTATCATTGTTTTAATATTATTTTGCTGTATATTATAGTATTTTAAATGACACTAATATACTTATTGAAACGTCTTACGGCCTTCAAGTATGATTAGTTTCTAATTATCTGTACAAATAATTAGCACCTCAATGCATTATATTTCTGGGTATTGCAGCTAAAGCTCAGTGATCTCTGTCTACTCTATTTGCTAATAAGGTACTCCATCTACATATATTATATGTATACTTAATTCATAGATACATTTACATTCACGCTTTTTATTACTATACGGTATAAGTGCAAGATTCCATTGACCCCTAGTTCCTTAGTTTTTATCTACGATATGCTATGATGTAAGTAATAATTAATTAATTAATTCACATTAAAGAAAAACATCAAAAACCTTCCTAACTCAAATTACACAGTAATTTACTTTGATCATTTACGTAGAATTACAAACTACTACGAACTATCCGTCTTAAGATACGGGACTACGATTTTGAGGAATTCGTAGTATGCCTTAGGAGGCTGTTGTGTGGAAACCTTCAGCTTACACATGAAGGCTGTATTTAATTAAAGTGAAAATAGGTTCACTTTCATCACATATTATGCATATTATTTACATAATCACTCAAGGGCTAGAACTTTAAAGTATTTGTTTTTTGTCACTTACATTTTATAATCCTTATAGTATCATAACAATAATAAAGCTAATTATAATAACAACGCTAATCAATTCATTGAATTCAAAAACAAAATACTACAATGATTAGAAATAATAAGTAATAAAACCTTGAAGAAAAAAATATTACACTATTATTTTCTTTATTACATTCATACACACACATTTCGAGTGACAAAAAGACCTAAAATCTCAGCTGTTGGTGGCCACTTTATCTCTAACTACCCCGATCGTGATGTGCAGTCGTGATTTAATAAGTATATATGTATACATGCCTATTAATTTCATAATGTATTTAGAGGTAAATCTTCGTGATTCAGCGATACACTTTGGCAGTTTGTGGGGTATTTTATAGAGTCCGAAATTAATAACTATTGAATGGTTTATAACATGTGATTTTAAAGAAAAAACAACTCAAAAGATTTTGCTGGTATATGGAGTTGCTTAATTGCAACATTGCTTCGGCCATTGAGATTTGACTATTGATGCCAATTTATAATGGTATAACATCTAACAATTTTTTTTTACCTAATTGCCATCAATCTACTAAAATACCTAATATCTCCTGTTCACAATGATATGAAACTATCACTCATTAACATATTGAATCCTCAAAGGTTAATTTAGTTCGGCATTTACGCAATTGCGGATACCCCGCAAACCTCCATGTCTCAAGGGGTATAACCTTTATAGCTATATTACCCACGTAACTATTTACCCCTGAATAAGATATAACTAAGATCCCTCCTGTCAAGGGAGTATTTAGACCTTTAGAACAACTAAGGTCAAGGTTCCTATGCATACATATATGTATATTAACGTCCTATAATCCCTTTCTGAGTGGACAGAACTTTGGGGACATGAAAATATCTACTTGGTGACTTATCAGCATGAATATTAGGGTTGTGATGTCATATGGAACATCGGTTGGTTAATAGCCCATCCATCTATTTACTCAGGTACCTTATTTTACGTCTGCATATATATATATATATATATATATATATATATATATCACGTCCTATAATCCAATTCTGGGTAGAGATGAAACCTTGGGGACATAAAAACATCTTCTTGGTCACTTATTAGCATGAATATTAAGGTAGTAATGTCGAATGGAATAGTTAGTTTATCTTACCTTTAGTCGTCTTATACGACATTTTGGGAAGAACGGCAGCTAGTTAGTATTCTTTTTACGTCCCAGACTAGAAAGAAGGCTGTGTATTGAAGGTCAAACCAAAGTTTTGTTTGTCAATGTCATAACTTTAACCCTTGTGTTGTGGTGAAAATAAGGACAAAAAAACAAACGCGTTCACGACCGTTAACCCTTGCGAGGTAGTCAGAGGTTCAGGTGTCCATCTCCGCAATAGCGAAGGTAGTAATTCTATGAATACCTCGAACCCACGCGTCGATAGTCAGTACTCAATGTGACAGGTGGTAAGCCATGTCGCCATATACAAGCACTAAGTGTTAACTGTTCGGGAAACAGGTAGGTTTCCTCACGATGTTTTCCCTCACCGCACATGGAAAATAAGGGTTAAGTGTCATTAAAATTTGTGATTTCAAAATGGCGGTTATAATGTTTGAGTGTGATTTAATATTTAAAATGTAATGGAAGTTTGTTAAGTGTTCTTGGGTTTGAGTTTATAATTATTATTGTCTTCCGGGTTGTTTGGCACGGATTATTTTAGGTAAATAAAGCTGTTAAAATATATAGGTTTGTTGTTAAATCAACATAAACTTAACAAATATAAATTTCACGATAATTGTCACTTTACTTAATTACTCATGTAACATATTTTACTGTAGAACTTACGATTATTTAATAAAATATGTATACTCGTATGTGCATAGATATTAATGAACAATTGATATTTTCTACAAATGACTACTGAACTGGACGCAGAAACTTAGGTTTTAGAATCCTCCGCTCTACTACTTGAGTAATATTAACTTAAAATATTACGACTTATTATTTTAATTGCATTAGTAATTAATTCTATTTTATCATGTATCATACACATCATAACATCGTCATCTCTTCATGAAAGCTCAAACAAATCAACTGAACTTTTAATAAACTGAGTTTTACAGCATTTTGAAACCACCGATAGTATCATTTTTTATTTTTATAGCAAAACTGTAGCTTCGCTCTCATAAATTGTACCAACAGCTGCATTGAGGTTGTATATCGGCGAACCTCTGTGGAGGTAAACTAGTTATTGCAAACTCTTTGTTTGGATGTAACGAACTTTTCTAAGAAAACCTCGTTAGATAGGTACTTGGGGATTTTCATTGTTTTTAAAACATACTTTAATAAAAACATTAAATATTCTACAGCTTTTAGTTTAAATCGATACAGTCATTTTGTTTCGTAAGTGTAGAGTAGAGATTACAAATCCGGATTAAATTAAAAAATATATTGAATATTCTTAATTTCCTAATATTAAACTAAAGGTTATTAAGGATATATTATAGTATGTTATTATGTTATAAATGAGACTCCTTTATACAATAACTTACCTTTCATACACACACGCCAATCACAGTGACCTAGGAAAATCTCTAAGCCCTAACACTAGGCATGAAACGTCACAATAACTTATTCCGTGACGTAGGACCGCTGGCAGAAAGCCACGCCACGCGCCGAGACGGGAATAAATTGAAACTGTTTGTGTCAAAAGGACATTTGAAATCGATCGAGTCCTATAAGGCTTCATGCCATAAATATGTTAGGGGTAGATAGACCTCACGCCTGATTCCCTGTAGAAGTCAGAGATCACGGAACCCCATTTGTACCGATTCTGACAGACCAGTTTCACTCATACATTTTCTCATATTATAGGTTATAGGTGCTCTTAACGTCATCCTTTTTCAATATAGCGTTTATATGACTGGCATAAGTCTTACATACACATCACGCCTGCTTCTCTGTTGGGGTAAGCACAGATCACGAATACCCATCAGGTTAATAATTATTAACCTTATGCTATTTAAAAAAATTCGGAAAAAATGGGGATCTCTCCATCTCTGCCTATTCTATTGAGAAACGGTACTATATTTATTTATGTTTACCTTTTTCTACATTTTATTCTCATTCCACAAAAGTATAGAAATAAATATTTTATCAAGCATAAAGATTTCTCTGTCCATATTATAAAATACTACGAGTTGTCACTTTAGTATCTATATAAAGAACCGTAACACAATATGAGACACATAAAATGTTACTACCTCGTAAGGGACACAGGAATCTTTAGCTGCTAAATATAAGTTATATGCATTTCTTCTCTATACATATACATTCACGTCCTGTACTCCCTTTCGGGGTGGACAGAACCTTGGAGATTTAATATCGCTTAGGTCTCTTTTTAGCTTGAATTTTGGGGTTGCGATGTCATTATGGGCCATTGCTGACAAGTTGCCAGCCCATCGCCCAATAGATTATATTTAGCCCTAGTCCCTTAGTTGCCTCCTATGACATGCTAAGAGGAATGGAAGCTAGTTCACTTTTTTACATCCCAGGAATCACGCGTTTTAAAATGTTAAATATAATGTATATGCATTTCTTTTCTAAATAACTCTATATTAGATTGACAAAAGGAATATATATGGGTGAAATGAAAGGACGGTTACGTAGGGGCCGGCCCAATAGGACATATAACAATCAGATAGACGCCATATCGAAAAAAGGTGACTTTAGAACTACCTATGACTGCCGAGTGTATGATGAGGAGGTGTATGAGTATCAATGAAGTGGTTTGTCGCGCACATATGGAGATCCGTGATCTCTGCCTACGCCTCTACAGGGAATCGGGCGTAGTGTGCATGTATAAATCACTTAATAGTGTCCCCACGTGACTTATCTACGTGGATCGTGTCCTGGCACCAAGCCAAGGCTTTACTTTCCCGAAGGATTGACAAACACTCACATTAAAGCCTTTGATTACATCAAGGACCTGTAGAAGAGTAATATCAAAAGTATATCTAATACATACACATCACGCCTGATTCCCTGGTAGGCAGAGATCACGGAACCCTATTTATCCCGATCCTGACAGACCACTTTTACTTCATTGACACTCATACATCTTCTCGTACACACTCAATACATACACATACATAATTCATGTTTTTAATACCTTTCGGGTTAGACAGAAGCTTAAAGACATGATAATATTTGCTAGGTCATTTTTATCATGAATATTCGTGTTGTGACGTTACATCGAACATTGGTGACAGGTTGCTAGCCCATCCAATAGATTCCATTGACCCTTAGTCCCTTTAGTAAATCATGCTAGGAAGAACAGTAGCTAGTAACCATTATTTATACATCCAAACTAGCAGGTTTATACTTCAGAAAAAAGGCTCTATATCTCTGCCAGCCCCTATAAACCAAAAGCCTATAAGGTTTCCACGGAATTTTAAACAAAAGCTGGCAACACAGGTTACGGACCGCTTTGCGTGTTAACCTTTTTTGTGCCTCTGTTTTATTTTTTATCGCTGTGAGGCTGCGGTTCTGCCGTAAATTCCGACAACAGCTGCATGGAGGTTATGTACCAAAGAGGTTTGCTTAGATCGAAGGTTTGCGTTCTTGGTGATTGGGTTTGTTTAAATTAGAACAGATTCAAATATTTTCTGTAAATATAGTTTTAAGAGATTCGCGATTTATCCTCATGATTAATAATAACCAACGGGACTTATTGCGTAAGTTTTTATATAATAAAGTTACCTTTATTTTCTGTAGTTATGAACTTTGAACGACCTCTCTTGCTTCACTCACACCTAATGTCCTTCACATATATATTCTTATGTATTTCGACAGATTTGTCAGGATCGTTCCAGGTGGCGATCGATAGTCTCTGTTTGTCTGGTTCGGAACGAAGATGACTGTATATATGTATGAACTCTGATTTCTTAGAACTTCCTATTTTCTCTATCAACAAGGAATATATATATTTTTTACAGTTTCTATAAAAACGATATTAGCCTAAAATACCTTATAAAAATTGATGTTATTTTTCTGATCTAATATCATAGGAAAACACTCTATTCTAATAATTTATAAATAAGGAGTGGTATTTTTGTACTTTATTCATTCCTTTTACCGTTTTTGCCTAACAGAAACATGTATTTTAGTACTTATTCAACTTTAATTTTAAACTAAACAAAATGAAATCACAACAACAACCGTGCTAAATATTAACCTACAGATACAATCATAACAATAAAAGAGATCAAACGACGTGAATGTAAGTTAATTGATTGTCTCTAACAGAAACGTATATAGTACTTATTTACCTTAAATTTAACTCCATAACACAATAACATTTCCAATAACATCACTCAATATAACTATACAACACCAAACCAAAAAGTACCAAAACACATCTATTTTTCCTCCACCCCCTGTGTAGTGGGGTCAACACATTGGATCCTGTCACAGGCAGACGAAAGCCTCATCAATCCGGAATCCAGGCTTTGTCTCCGGAATTAATTGGGCTTGCTTAGCGACTATTAACGCAGGTCCTTGCTGGTTAGGGATTTGTAGATTGGTAACTAGCTGGGGAGAATTGAATGGTGATTTATGGTATGAAATTCTTTTTGAATGTGATGAAATAAGGATCGTAAATGTCAGTTATGGGAAGTTAAATAAAATGACTAACGAAAAAATTGGCATACATATAACATTGCAATTAAGTATTCATATTGAGTAAATACAAATCTAATTAAACTATTGGTATTTTGTTAAGAATAATCTACATGTCATATAATATATCGTAAAATAGTGACAGAAATGTATGTTGAGGTGGACACATGGAGCAGATGGATGAAAAGAGGGTCACGAAAGGAATTTATAAGTTTAAGTGTAAGGTAAATTAGGGCACGTAGAATATATAGAGATCAAATTTCTATATCTCATGTCTTCAGCTTTCATAAATAACTCTACCTATATGTTAAACAACTAATATTTAGAAACATTCACGTTCTTCAGTCCCTTACGGGATAGACAAAACCTTGGACACATGAAAACATCTCCTTGATCATTTATTAGCGTTAATGTTAGGGTCGCGATGTTTTATGGAAAAAGGTTACGGGTTACTAGCCCATCACCTCTACCTCTAGTCCCTTAGTCAACTCTTATTACATGCCTGAACGGCTGCTAGTTAGAATTCTTCTTAACAATATAAGTTAAATATTAAAAGACAACCAAAGTCAGACAATAGCTGACTTTCAATGAATGCACTGTACTTGTACTTATATAAATATTGACGACCTCCGTGGCGCGATTGGTTAGGCGCCTGAACGCTAATCGCGAGGTCCCGAGTTAGATTCCCGGTGGCGTCAGAGTTAAGAGCTACGCCTTTTTTCTACTTTCCAGTCTCGTCCATGATTATATATAAATGTATTTATCTATGTATAATTAGTATACATTTCTCAAATATACGTTGACTAGCACCCTTAACACAAGTCTTTAATGAACTTACCAAGGGGCTAGTTCAATTGGTGTCGTATATTGAATATAACATGTTTTCGCGCCTATGTTGGCTAATATAAATGTTGGAATAATATCCCGCCCCCCCTACGACAGTTACAAAATAAACTCACCTTTAAACTGAAATTTCAAAATATTCTGTTGATGAAACAACAAGAATTGCCGTAGTGAAAGTCACCCTCGCCTCTAACACCTACACTACACTATTTATGTACTTATTTCATGTATGTAATATTCACACTTCTCACTTATTCACTCTTATATATTTAAATATTTCACTTTTATTTTAAATATCGTATGTATGCTTATTTCATGTAAAATTATTAATCTACCCTCTGTGGGCTGCCAGCTGAAAATCGGCGGCTCTGTGGAGCCTTAAGGGCTCTATAGACAACCGCCGAGCTGGACGCCTTTTGAGATTACCACAACTACCTGTGCGATCATATTTGAAATGTAAATTAAATTTCTTGTTATCCAACTTAGATAGAATTTATTGGAATTTATAAATGAATTTATGTTAAATTAAATGAAATGCTATTTTATGTGTTGTGTATCGTGTGATTCAATTATTGTCTATGAATTCTATTGTATGTTGAATATTGTATGTAATTGTTGTGGATGTCTCAATAAAGATTTTATTATTATTATTATTATGTTAGGAAGCAGCTGGTTATATTTCATCCCTCTTTAAGAACATCGAGAGGCGAAGAGGCAGTAACCGTAAATTCGTTGCCATGAATATTTGAGGTCCCAATTCCACATCATTACGATGTAAGGAAGGAAAGTGGACCCTTTGCTAAGGTTCCGAGGGGGCAATTCTCACAATAAATTAGTATTTTTACACCGTACGTAGGTACTGATATCTTTCTTTGCATAAGATAGGAAGCAACTTACAGACTAGGGGTATACTGCCGTTCTTTCCGGCACGTCGTAGGAGGCGACTAAGGGACTATGGGTGAATGGTACCTATTAGGACAATAACCTGTCACCATTGTCCCTTTATGACATCAAAACCCCAATAATCATGCTAAAATGTTAAATAATAATACTAATAAATGACCAAGCAGATATTTCTATGCCTTCGAAGTTCTCTCCACCCCGAAAGGGATTAAAGGACGTGACTGTATAATATACAGGTACATATTATGTATATTTGTAAATTTAATGCATTCATTATAAATTCAAATTTTTATCATTCGTTATCTCGCATATGACGTATGTTGCATTCCATCATTCATTCGTTCATCACTCATTCATTCATTCAAATGCGAGAATAGCCCCCGGGTGGGCCGTGAATAAATCGAGTGGAAAAAAGAAGTGGAATGAAAAACGTCTGTCACTTTTCAAGTTGACGTCAAGTAGATTGAGGCTCCTCATATCTGTTCTAATATCATGAATCCATAAATTGGATTTTCTGTACGGGATACATCGGGCTTTATTTGGCTGGATTTTTCTGTTTGTTTTCCCTAAGGCTGATTCGAATTCAAAATCATTGATTGGACGGAATGGGATTGTGTATTACATGTTGTAACAACAAATTCGTTAATCCTTTTCGGCGTGGATAAACTTTTAGAGATATTACATCGTTTCGATTGCTTAAAAGATTATAAGTTAGTTGGTGTGATTAAACCAAGAAATATTTTTCAGGATTATTCAAGGTGGCTATCAATAGTATGTGCCTATCCCTTTGGAGACGTAGATGCGTGAATAAACGTATATATGTACTTATGCAAAGGAGTCAGGCGCGATGCTTCACTACATAGTATAAAACAAAGTCGCTTTCTCTGTCCCTATGTCCCTTGGTATGCTTAAATCTTTGAAATCACGCAACAGATTTTTATACGGTTTTTTTCTAATAGATAGAGTGATTCAAGAGGAAGGTTTATATATATAATAAAATTCATTAAATAGCAAGAAGTGCGAAGCCGGAGCGGATCGCTAGTTTGATATAAATTTTAATTTATTTCATGTTGTACAAGATGAATTGTGAGGAAAGTATTCCTAGACATATTATTATAATTGGTCATGAAAAAGGAATTTAAGAATAGAATGCCAGTTTGCATGAGACCATCATTAAAATATATTTCAATTGTTTATATTTTTATGCATTTTTTTAATTACTGTAACCTTTTCTGATTTGAAAACCAAACATAATCTCTCAAATTTAAGAGAAAATCTTAAGTAAAAACCTACTAAAATACACATCATGCTCAATTCACTGTAATATGAGGCTGTACTGTACACTATACACTGTAATACTGAATTGGCAGACATAATCCCATCTTATCCGATCCTGATAAACCACTTTCGCTTGATAGACACTCATACACCTCTTCATATACACTCGGTAGTTATAAGTACTTCCATCATCACCCTTTTTCAATATGGCGTCTATTTGACTGCCATATTAGACCGTTCCCAACGTAACCACCCTTTAACCTACGTATTACTAAATAATCTGTGATCTTATAAAAAGCTGATACTTACTATAAAATAAGATCTGTAACAGAGAATTGTGTTTCTAAGAAAAACTGTCGTACCATAAAAATAAGCTCTAAAACTCATGTTCTGAGTACGCATCAAGCGTCTGTAGGAAATGTGAGGGAAAACAAACGACATTTTCCTGTTAGGAAACCGAATAAAACTTCGATATAAAATGAAAGTTATTTGTCGTAACAACGTAATGCAAGTTTGATTCAACCGCCGCGAGACTAGGTCGCCACAGAGTTAGATAAATAATTGAGCTGACAGGGAAAAGTTTAGTTACCCGGATACGTACATTAGAAGACTGAGTTACGCCGAATTATTTGTAATTTCGTATTTGGCGCAGGTCTCTGTATCAGTGGGTATAGGGTTCGAATATCATCGAAGGATGTACCAATGGAAATGAAGTTTAAAAATAAATTTGTAATGCGAAATACGCCAAATAATAAGTTAGTGCGTGTAAGTGGCGACATGACTTACCACATGTAGTGAGTACAGACTATCTGTTCATCATGTGGACTCAATGTGGTTATAGAATTACTACCTCCACGATTGCGGAGATGAAATCCTGAACCTCTGACTGGCAATGAAAGACCTGCAAGGGTTAATGGCAATGAAAGCGTCTGTCTTTTTGTATATCTATAAACAACAAAAACCACAATAACACACAAATAAATCATTATTTTCTAGCCGCTGTTAGTGTTTGCATGTACTATTATTGATTCCAGTGAAAAATTACTTAATGAAATATAGTTTTTTTTATGTTGATTGGTTCCATACTAATACAGTAAAACTTTGAGTGGCCAAAAACGTACTTAATACATTCGTATCTCAAACTAACGTATATCCTAATTAAATATATACTTATAGTCGTACGTTTTTCATCAGCTAAATAATTTTGATACATATCGTAGAAAATTCCAAGTCCATGGCAAAGGCAAAAATGTTACTGTCGGTAACGCAGAAGTAATATGGGTCTGTGAGACAATGTTACGCCCATAAATCAGTTGAAGTTTTGACTTCCCTTTCTTATCACTCCACTAGGGATTCACCCCTTGAAACAAACGTTTATAGATCCTGTTTACCCTTTGAAGCAACACAGTTTTAGTATGAAGTACCCTATGATCCTCTTACATATTAATAATAATATTTAGGACACTATTACACCATTAAATTAGCCTTTTGGTATGTTCATTTAAGACTTGTGTTAAAGGTACTAGTCAACGTATTTTTAAGAAATATATACATATTATACATAGATAAATACATATACAGACTAGAAAGCAGAAGAAAAGCGTAGTTCTTAACTCTGCTTCCACCGGAAATCGAACCCAGTACCTCACGATTAGCGTTCATGCATCTAACCGATCGTGCCACAGAGGTCGTCAAATAATAACACTAACTAACTAACTGGTCGTTCAAACACTGACTGTTCGGGGAACAAATAGGTTTCCTATCAATAATATAGCCTAAGACCAAACCTTTAAACCTAAATATCTTAAGTCTAGGTTCCGTATACAGACTAGACTTTCCCCAGAGCCTAGTAACACTGTTGTCCCTAATAAACAGCTTCGCTGCGATGCCAGGGTTAATCGTCCCCGAGCGAGCCTTGATTCGTCCTAATAAACCTCCGTGAGAACCTTATTTGGAGGGGTACTACTGGGTTTTGGGTACTTATTTATTTAAAAGGAAACAAAACAGTAACAAACCAGTTATAGATATAGTAATTAAGAGTATAGCTTCTGTACATATTGTCATGTAGGATCCATTGTGTCCTACAGGAAAAAAGGAAGCTTCTTAACTGGGCAGGTGTTCGTCCAGGCTAATGACCTGAGTTGGAAATTTGTATATATCTTGTTTCCGTTAAATATTTCAATTGCGCGTTCTAGGAAATTGATTTGTGTAATTATTATTTTATTCTTGGCGGAGTCATCTGTGTGTGTGGTGCTCTGGAGGTCACCACAGTCGCTTTTTTTGAATCGCAATCACAGATGTATGAAATGGTATAAAATGTATGTAAAGTTTTATAAGGGTTTTGTCTGTTATTTTTCCGTACATATACAGAAACGTCCTTCAATCCCTTTTATGGCGGATAGAACTTCGGGGATAAGTGTAAATAAATAATAAAATTAATGTTAGGGTTGTCAAGTCATATGGAAATTGGTGTTTTTACGACTGGAAAGACCGGCAGCTAGTTAGCATTCTTTTCACGTCCCAAACTAGCACGGGACTAGGATATGTTCAAATAATAAGCTAGGCATTATCAATATTTATCAGAAAAAAACCACCTTTATTAACATTCCAATGAACCTTATTTTTCTACATACGAGTACATACATATATTAAACTATGGATCACCACCTGGAACGATCCTGACAAATCTCTCTTGCTTCAGTTACACACATTAACCTTGTCATCCATGCTCTTCTGTCCTTCACTACGAATGCCCGCCTTGAGAAGATCTTTTTCTAGTAAAACTGATAATTTGAAAGGGACTGTATTAATATATTATTCCATACAAAATAAGCCGTAAGTAATCTAAGAACTAGATATATTCACATCCTCTAATCCCTTTCAAAACCCTTCAGTCTAGTATGAAGCAAATTTAAACATATACTACAACAATATTAGCACTTCTAAGGCACTACTAACAAAGTATAATGTGTCCTGCACACAGCCGATCTATTTATTGTTAACAGTTTTTGGTAAATGAAATCTTTTGAGCGATAGACTAGCAATCTTTCACCAATTGTCAATATAACATAAAAACCCAAATATTCATGCTAATGAGTGACCAAGAAGACGTTTTCATGTTTCCAAGGTTCCGTCCACCAAGAAAGGGATTAAAGGACGTAAGTTTATGTATAGAAATAAATAGAAATAAATAAATACAGTAAGTAGCATTTACTGCCACTAGTATCGACATACACAATATGTCCTGCAGATCTATATTAGGCTCTGAGATAACAATTCACAGCCTCATTAATCGTCCAGATCACTAAGTTTGGCCAGCTATTAGCGACGTCACCGACCCTCGTCAACGGCGGCATCAATCATCCAACTTGGCCTGAGCCGTTTAATAAATGATTGGCTCTGATATTGTCGTGGCGAGACGTTTTAATTTCCCTGTTGACAGTTGTCAAACAAGAGAGGGCGTTAGGTGGTGATTTATTTGGTTTTTTATCTATATTTTTCTATATACATATACTTTACATCTGATTCACTGTAGAGGGGTAGGCAGAGAACACACCATTTGTCCCGATCCTGACAGATCACTTTCGCTTCATTGACACTCATACACCTCCTCATACACACTCGGTGGTTATACGTACTTCTAACGTCACCCTTTTACAATATATTTCTCTATATATTATATCAATGCTACCAGGCCTGCCTTTTGATAAAAAGTGAATGAGATATATATTTCTGAGGTTCTATGCACTCCGAAAGTGATTACATACATATCTCTTGACGACCTCCGTGGCGCGATTGGTTAACCACCTGAACGCTAATCGTGAGGTCCCAGGTTCGATTCCCGGCGGAGACAGAGTTAAGAACTACGCTTTTCTTTTGCTTTCCAGTCTGGTTGTTTATATATGCTATATATGCATTTATCTATATATAATATGTATATATTTCTTAAATTTACGTTGATTAGTACTTACCCTTAACACATATCTTAAATGAACTTAGCAAGGGGCTAGTTCAATTGGTGTAATAGTGTCCCAAATATTATGTGGGAACTTATGTCTACATTGACATGAAAATATCTCAATACAATAGTCATTATAAGTGACTATTAGGGGCTGTGTAAGATTTATGGGAATCAGAGATTTTTGGTCAGGTTATGAGATGATATCTATCAAGAATGATTACTTATATACTTGTAACCGTCTGTTTATATGTCAACTATTTATGATAATATTTTAGTCTAAAGTTCTATTTTATTAGTTATAAGTTACGTGTCTTGGTTATATCTACTTATGTGTTAAATAAATATAAAATATATCTTTAATAAAAATTTTGATTAATGTATTATTCCTATTTTTTCAGGTAAGTTCTCCAGTTTTGAAGCTGCGATAATCATCATTCAGTAAGTTATACAGTTAATATTATAATATTTCTCGCTAATTGATTTCATCATCGTCATCAGGTACTTAGAATTACCTAGAATTACTAATACAATGATAATTTTGTTGTTACTTATATAAATACCACTTTATCTAATATTATATATTTAAAATTTAAATCTTTGACAATTAATTGATATAGTAATTATTTGTCAACGATATAAATGTATGTTTTAAAAAGTACCATCAAAATGGAACTCACCTACTTCCTTCCCTACATCATACGACATACCCAAGCTGATTACTGTATCTAAGTCCCAATCTCCCACAAACCACATACGTTCAAACGCTAACATAATTACATTAATAGCTCAACTGTTAAGCGTTAACATCCAACTTTACAGCAAAACTAAATTTTATTACCCGTCGCCATGGCAACGGGAATTTCCCTCCGAATCACGTACCGGCTTTTAATTAACCCGACAAATTTGAGATGCGGTTCAACATTTAAATATGCACACGTATTAACTACCTTTGCAACTTGTACGGGTTATGCAGGTGGCATTAATGTGATTTTGGGAGTTTGTCGGTTCTTCGCACGTGTGTAGCTTAGTGTGTTTGAGACTACACATTTTATTTGTTATGTGTAGTTTAGAAACATGGAGGTTTGTTAAATGAAGTCTAACTAGGAATTTCAAATGAGAACTAGTAAGCTGAACTGACTACAATGTTTTAGTTTTGATATTTTGGACAATGGAACTTAGAGTATAAGAAAAAGTATTGGAAATCAGAGAATTCTGGATTTCTTTCTAATATTGACCAGTA